>OY735206.1:47276901-47411901 GCA_963457665.1 Thysanoteuthis rhombus
TTCTTACCTTGGGTCGACGACGCATTTACCTTCGAGCTTGTGCTATGTCCCTAATAATACGTGGCATAAGAAAAGAGTGAACAATGCAATAGAAATATAGCGAATAACGCTTTTGGCAAGAGATGAATGGAGGGATAGAAAACGTCATGTGACCCATGTTTCTTTGGCAGCATGCCTTGATGGGGATGATCAATGAATGAGTTATTTCTTTTGACCTTTTGGGGTCAATGATCAGTGGTGAAAAAAAGTCAGAATTTTTAAAATAACAAGAATGGACAGTGCTGAACATGAAATTACATTACAAACTGACCCCCAAAAAAGAAATATTTTAGGAAGGAATTTGAAAGAAGAAAAAAACCGTTTTTCAAGACACAAGGAGTATATTTTGAGTTTTTAGCTATCTAGGTACATCGGTGTGTCACATATGATGGCTACGCCCTTGCATGCATGGATGGTCAGCCAGACCAGCTTAAACACTGAATGAACCTCTGTTGATGGTCCCGATGACAGTTTTTATCTTGTACTTTTTTTTTACTGGCGGGAACGATAGAAAATAACAATGATTCTCATCTGAACGGAAAATACGTTTTAGAAGATCAGGCGTGATGTCAAAAACTGAAGAAATTATGTTGATATAATTATCAAAAGAAGCGGGACAGAGAGAAGGACAGAGAGAGATAGAGAGAGAGAGGGGAGAGGATGAAAGCAAAAAAATGATTCCGATTTATTTGTGATAAATATTGGTTTACCTTAAATATTTCCTTTAATTCGTCTTTGTGCACTATACAAAACATCACTGATTGAAGCTTTATAGTTTTCTCCTCGGCCTACGCTTAGTTAAATTGATTTTGACAGCAACACCTTTATTGTACAACATCAATCAAAACTGGCAAATCCAAAGTATTGCTCAAGTTTTCATTGAAATGCATAAAATCTACATTATTTTAAATCATCGTTTTAATGACGTCATTTAAAAAGTCACTTTTCTGTCTTTAGTATCCTCATTCTTTATATATAAGCCCTAATCTGAATATGATGTAGAAGGTAACTTAAAATGACACATCGTAGGCAGAGTTTTGTTAGCCCTTTAACTTTGAAATCCTTGAATGATAAAACACATTCAGGTGATTTTCAACCGTCACATTAGGGGGGCTTGAATTTTCGATGTAAATATAATGCTGAATTTGACCTTTATTTTGTGTCATTCAACATTGAAGTCGTAAGGAAACGTTGTAAATATAAGAGAACATTTATTCTGATCACATTTTGGGTGGGGAGGGTTGTTTTTTCATTTGTTTTTTTTTTTTGTTTGTTTTTTTTCTTCACTTGACCTCTTATTCTGATAACAGTTCTGAGAAAGTTGAGGGGTAGACATTTTTCCCCTCTTTGTGATCGAGTGAGAGAAGAAACTTTATTTTTCTTTTGAGGTTTAAAAGTAAGGCAGAACTCCTCCCCCTTTCAGGAGTCGACCAAGGAAAATTTTCTTTCCCCTCTCATTGATCGAAGTTAAGGGGAATGTTATTATATTATAATGGTCAAAAGTGGAGATAAACATCTTTTTAAGTGGTGAAAAGCAAAGGGGAAACCCTTTTCTCCTCTTAAGGATAAAATGTGATGGGAAACCTTTTTTTTTTAGTTCAGAGAAAAATGTTGAACTCAGAAAAATCGTATCTTTCTTTGAAAATAAAGTGAGTAATCATAAAGGCATGAATCTTGTCATATCTTTTGTATATCTTTCACTGTGTCTGAAATATTTTTTTTCATGGTTTGTTAAACAGTTAAACCCACACACTCTTTAGAATGAAAACGGAAATGCTTCCTTATCAATTTTATCAACAAGATAGGTTCTTTGATAAGCTTATACGGGACAAAAAGTGTTTAAAAACACAAAACTTGGAATTTGTCGCAAAAAATTTGTGAACAGGAAATTGCTTACTCCCGAGTTCGTGCCACAGTCATAAGAATCAAAAACTGGTGATACGTTTTCTCAGTCTATAGATAGCCACAGCTGAGTGCAGCCCGTGGCATAGCAGGGGTTAAATCCTTTTTGTGACTCTTTTCTATTTTCTGACCCAGTGGAATTGCCTCTTTTTCTTCTTTTTGAGCTTAGTACATTACGTCCTTCCGGACCTTTTTCTTGAATACTTCACAAGCTCTGATGCACTATGCTGAACGCTTACCTGCACATCAATGTCCATTTAGATAACAGCTTTTCGTGCTAACTTTGAATGCTTTATATGTTCTTATAAGAATCTCTTTTCGTATTGCTTGTAAACTTGCTTTTATGTGCATATCCTTTTTACCACTTAGCAACTCGATGAAACATTGTAATATTGCTTTCAGGTTTGCCGTAAAAGCCTGTCCATTTTCCTTCTTACTGGATATATCATCAGTAACTATTCTTACCAATTCTTCCGTTCATAAATAATAATGAGTCTTAACTTGTTTGTTTCCTTTTAGACTATCTACCTGAATATGCAGCCTGATAAAGGTATCCAATTACCGTGTTATCAACCATGTATTTATATCAATGCATTGACTCCTTCATTATTATCTGATATTGCATTTGTTTTGTCAATTGAATACATCTGTTTTTATTTTATTCTCTATCTTTATGTTCCGTTTATATTTGACGAAGGCCAAAGTAACATTCAAGACAGAAAGACTCTCAACCAATACGATTCCGAACAAATGCAAAAGACTGTCTTCTTTCAGAAGAGACAAATATGTATATATAGATATTTATATCTAAGGTTATACAATGTATACATTACATCAAAATTTTATACAAAGCCTTCCAGATTAATGAAATCTGTTTAGACTATCAAAAAAGTGAAGGTTTCCCAGGAAAGACTCTCTCGTCAAACATGGAGACCATTCGATAATATGCAATGAGAAAAATAAGTAAGAAAGAATTCAAACATGAAAAATCATATATTATCCGTCTGAAATTTCTAGATCAGGGATTATCATTATTTATAGCTCTCTCTAAACCTTTCGTCTTTTGAACAAAGCATTTTGACCGTTGCACCATACTGCGTTCTTCATATAGGTGTCGTAAATAAAGGAATGCTAAGACAAACTCTGCCACCCAGGAATAGACAGCAGAGTAAGAATATTCTACCCCCCTCCTTCGATGACGACCCCTGGTCCGACCATTCTGGACCTTCCTCATTTTCAACACCCATCCGAAGAAGGCAATAGGGTACAGTGGCCGAAACATTGCGTCCGAACGATGAACGTAGATGAGTATAACATTCATTTGTTCGTTAAAAGGGGAGAGAATTCTGGCAAGTACGATGTTATTTGTCTATCCGTTTTTTTTCTTTTTGTAAAATTAAGAGTAAAAGGTGAGATGATACTTTATCTCATAGCCAAGAATCTTCTATCATATTCGGCGATCTGCTATAAAATATATCAATATTCGTTCTTTCCGCCCAGATATGTCAGTGACAATGAAGTAGATGAATATTCTAAACGCATAATTCAAGTATTGGTCTTTCGATCCATTCACCTTCTGACATATCAATGCATTCAGTAGGATTTCGCAATGAATCATATCGTGACTTTAGAATGAAAATCGGAAAAAAAAGTTACACATTTTAAACAAGTAATGTATTGTTGCATATGAAATGTCGTTTTTGGATAATTAGATTGAAGGTAATATGATTAACAAAAGCCATAAATATTTAATCAAAATATGTATCTTTTAAAAAATATTTTATTTTGTGATTACATATGTAGAGTCGAATTTTGTGTAGTATGACGAGGGATGATATAAACGATAAACACGCTGAATATTTAATCGAAATATTGCCTATTTAAAGTGATCTTTTCAAACGATCCTATAGAAATGATATACAATCTTTCTGAAATTCGTTAGATTTAGTGGTCACGAATCCAGTAAAAGCATTCCTCAACTTTTTAACCTTTCCTATTGCGTTGAGATGACGTGATATTGGCGCCGTTGAAGCCCAAAATATTCCGTGCTCAAACCGCCTTTCGGCCATTACTGTCAATAACCTTTCATCATCAAGGAAAGGTTCAGGCTTCACTTGAGGTTTTATTATTGCTATCCATACTTCCAGGCGTAAACTTATTGGACCAACACTGAACAGTTCGTACTGTAATAGTTCCCACTTAAAATGCGTTTTTGATATTACCAGCAGCTTAGGCAGAATTATACCATGATTTGAAATCGTTCTTGAATGGAAACTGATGCTGTCAAGGTTCCAAATAGCCTCCAATCCTTACAAACTATATTTATCTACATTGAACATTTCATGTGTGAAAGCTGCATATGATGTCCAATAGTTTTATGTGTGATATATGCAATGCATCCAAACAGCGTTATAGATGTGATACTCAAAAGTTTCATTTCTAAGTAGTATAAACTTACTGATTTTCAAGCAATGTCAACTGATGGTTTACTCAGTAGGGAAATAGACACGGTTTCCTCAATATATCACAACTCTCTTCAAAAGTTGCTGCTATCTGGGTGGTCTTGGTTTGTCTTTGTACTTTTTCACTAGGTTTTTAGTGATCGCCCCATGCGTCCCAACAACGATTAGTACAACGGTCACCTTCATGTTCAACCACTCTGTACAATTCTCTGACGAGGTCTAGTCACGTCCCGTGCTTTTTGCTTTTCTGGTTTAATTATTGTTGATGGTATAAATATGGTTTTGTATCAATGATCATCAGGATTTCTGCATGACCTTTACTTTCATATTCATCATTCTCCTTTTCAGCAGAAATATCTTTCACTTAATGAAATAATTAAATAAGTAATCTATTGATCGATCATTCCCTTAATCTAATCAATCGTGATATTTAATTGTCATACCGAATGACTGATGTCCATGTCAAGTGCAATTCGTTTATTCCACCAGATCCTTTCCTCCGCTACATTATAAATCAATATCATTATTCACACTCTATTCCTTATCTTTCTTTCTCTCGATATATACCTCTGTGTATGTCTGTGCGTGTATTTCCGTGTACATATACATGTATATACACATATTTCTGAATGTATGCATACATATTCATCGAGATATAGTGAGAGTAAGTGAAATAAAGCACAATCTATCTCGAGCCATTGAGAAAGGATTTACACGTTCCATAACTGCTATACTAATGGTATTCAGCACTTTTTAAAACGATGATCCACTTAATACATCAATAGATATACACTTGTTTGTTATACATTTCATTATATATATATATAGAGAGAGACAGAGAGAGACAGAGAGAGACAGACAGACAGACAGAAGGTGACAGAGAAAGAGAGTAACAGAGATAGGTGGATGGATGTGGTGGTATCAAAAAGATAAATCTATGATTTCAACTAGATGTAGATATATATTAAGCTAAATACACATATTTTTCTCAATGACCCTATCAACTGTTTAATATCTCAACCGTTGAAATTACACTGTCTGCCTCTCGAGGAGAAAAGAAGAAAGAGAGACAGAGAAAGAGAGAGAGAGAAAGGGAAAGACCAAGATATATGATGTAGTTGGATAGATAGATATAAGATGCGGCTGTACCATAAACATAAAACTATGAATTTTATTAGATGGATAGATAGATAAAGTTAAATAAACATATTTCAGTAAATGTAAAATTTGATAAGTAAGGCTGATACCAATTGCTGATCATTGACAATTTCTCCTACCCAATTTTCAATGGACAACTTGAATACTGAGGACATCCATGCTTATCCACAATTGTTTTTCCTTGCGGCAAAAAATACTTTGGTATCTCAGAAAATGACTGAAGGTAAAGAAGCGTTCGAATAGCCGAATGCAAATGGGCAATGATACGAAAAGCCAAAAAAGGCATCTAGGTATACGAGGCTGAAACACGTTCAGCGCTAAAACAGGGCTTGTTGAATCGATCCCAACATTGATATCACGACTATAAAGAACTAATTAGAGGACAAATAGATAGATAAACAGATCCATTGACTCATTGATATGATAATAAACTATTCTTAATTATTGCATCCATTGTTCTAGCTTAATTTTGTCGAATTGCATCAATAATTTGTTAGTCTGTTTCGTGTCTGTTTCCATTCTCACCAAGGGAATCAAATTCCTTTAACATGCAGTATCATTTTATACATCTGTCATCATCATCAGTCTTTGAACATCCGTCGTTGGACAAGGACCTTCCCCAGGATTCGCCACACTTCTCCATCATGGGCGTCGCGGAGCCAGTACTTTCTGAATTTGTCTAGATCGTGTCTCCATCTAATATTCTGCCAGCCTTGGTTCTGCATGTGATCTCTGGGGATCCATGTCATAGGTTGTGATGTCCATCGGTTCATTCGTGCCATATGGCCAGACCACCGCCATTTGAGCTTTCTAATAGATTCTATGATGTTCTTGACTCTTGCTTTTTCACAGATTAACTGTGCTGTCTTATGGTCTCTCCATTTGAGACCTAGCATAATTTTCTCATATGCACGTTGCATAGTTCTCAATTTGCAGATCTGCCTCTTGGTTAGTTTCCATGTTTCAGCTCCATAAGTGACTCCATAAATTTCTATGCATAATTCCTAATGCCCTTCTATTATCTTGTGATATCTAGCTGTGCTTTAATGCAATATGAAACTTAGCATGAAATGATGGGTTCTGTTTAATGTATAACTAACCAGTACGATAGCAGTTGTATTAGTGAATATCTAAGAAGGATTCTAAAAATCCTGGCATTACCTTTGGTAAAAAAAAAAAAAAAAAAATCCCCGTTTTCTTGAACTATGAATGATTAGGCAAAGCCAAAGTGGAATCTATCTTTAAAGCATTATCGGGAAGAAATAATTCACTTTGCATCTGCTCTGTGCAAAAGGGGAAAGACAAATCTTTTAATCTCCTTTTTTTTTAAGTGTTGTTCCTTTAATCTTTGATGGAATATTTTTCGAATCAATTTGCCTCTTAGATTCATTCAACTCGTGCTAATGTTTAGAAAATATGGCACCACCATTTCAAAAAATTCACCAATATTTTCTCTCAAAGATTTCTATGATTTTTATTACTTCAACATTTTTTTTGCACCACAGAGATACGAGGGAAAAGAGATCTGTAAACAACAACAATAAACGACAGATATAGTACGATGATGATGATAATAATAATACTACTAATACTAATAATAATAATAATGATGATGATGATAATAATAATAATAATGATGATAATCATGATAATAATGATAATAATAATACTAATAATAATAATAAAGATTTTAATAGAATCTACAAACAAGAACAAGTACAGAACGTCTTGGTGAAAGCATTTGAAAACTCGGAAGTAAAATCAAGTACACAAGGAGAGCATCTTGCAGAGGTCATCAAATACCAAAGTATAGTGTGAAAATGTAACTGGAAACATGGATTCACAAATCCAAAGAATGAGCTCACGTATCGAGATGATCCAAGAAGAAACAAGAATGATTTGAAGCCCTACAACTAGAAGTCGGGATCTTCTGTCAAAAGATGAGAATGGCTATGATCTTTTCATCGGAACAGAATTCGGCATTGACAGATGCGCATTGCCAATGCGAAGGAGGAGAGAGAAACGAATAACCCAAATAGGAAACCATCAGAGAAATCAACGAAAAAAAGTCTATAAATACGAGGGGTGATCAATAAATTCTATTATTCTCTCGCTTTTCATCGGGTACAGATCAAAGCAAATTTTTTTTTTAAATTATAAATGCTGACAGACACTCGCCAAGACTCCAATTTATCCTACACTTACATGGCAAATTGGCCCCCTTCCAGAAAATTGAAGGATTAAAAAAAAAGAATTTTTTTTTGTAGACATAACTATGTGAATATTTCCACTTTCAGCCCTATAGCTCCATTGGTCTGGTATGTATATATATATATAGATAGATAGATAGATAAATAGATAGATAGATAGATGGATAGAAAGAGAAAAGAAAGAAAACCAGACAGCTAGCCAGTTCAAACTAAAAACTGGGGAAACTTATGCTGACAGTTTAGCTGGATGTTTTGGTTGACAATTTCTATATATTGAATTTTTTCTCAATCTAATCTTATCCAGTCAGTATACCTAGTTGCTTACATGTATTTATTTGGCTTAGTCTTATACGATATCACGTTAGCGGGTCATCCAGTGAGGATCGAAATCACTAGATCATCGTCATGGCTTTTTTTATTACGTTGCTAACTATGGCCCAATGACCAGAGGTCAAAACTTATTGTTAATGAATCATTTACAGTTTTGAGTTCGATTTCCGAGGTTTTTTAATCGTTTAAGTAAAGCATTAAATCAGATTAGATTCAGACCAGACATCATTACTAGAACATCAGGTTAAATTACTTACACCGAAGAAATAATAATTGGATGTCACGTAATCTAATGCCAAAGTAAAGACAGGTGCCCTACGTGGATGAAAAATAAACCAAAAGATTTTTTTTTATCTGAGAGTTAATAGACTTTGAATTTAAAAAGCTCGTCTCCTCTGCCTTGACTAATACTTTGTGGACTTAATATAATTAAAAGTAGACAGCACTATGCATGATATTGACGAGTTGAATATTCAAGATATTTTCCAAGCAATATCCAGGGTTGTATGGTTTAACACGCTTGTGAAGGCGTCTCTGTGTCATGGAAGAAAACTGCAACGGTAATACGTTCGACAATAATTTGAAAATAAAGTTGCCATTCTACAGATTCCAATAAGGATATCCTAGACCAATGTCAAGAATTGGTAAAAAAAAAAAAATAATACTTTGTCTGCCCCTGTAAAAAGGTTAACTTCGTTGCATGCATTAGCAATTGGGCTTTGCAAATACTTCTTTCAAAAAGTGAGTGAAAGTTCAGCGGCAGGGATCATACAACTGCTCCATGGAAAAGAGGCCTAGGCATGCGCTTCATCGTGGAGTAGACGTAAAGCAGTAAGCAGGCAAAACTGGCATAACATTGATACTAAAGTCAGTCGGATCCTCAAAAGGTTGCCAGAATTCGTTTCCTTGAAAATATCTGAAAATAACTCAATAATATAAAATTACCACTTTTTCTTTATTGCTAACCCTAATCAAAAAATTGATGCCTTTACAAAATGGACATAAATTTATAGGATCTCTTACTATACACGAATGAATATAAGACTCTCCTTTCGTACATGAATGAATATTGGTGAGCATCCGAACAGGTTATTTCAGCTCTGATTAATCGGAACAGGTGTTATCATTTCGGTTGTCAAGTCCCGGATATTGTATCCCTGACCTTCCTACAATGCCTGTCTTGTTCCGTAACGTTCCGAAATTCGTGAAGATTCACTTTTCCATGCATTTCTTGTAGTTTATAAATGGATTCTCACCTTCAAGTCCATCTAAAGCGTATCAGGGTGACTCAATGATGCCTGAACACAGCAGAATCAACAGCCTTTGATAGTGACATATTGCCAATGATTTTATGCAAAAGATAATTACATACTTATCATTCAACTATTAATTGGTTGACTCTAAGGTCGATCATATCTTTGATATATATATATATATATATATATATATATATATATATATATATATATATATATATATATATATATATATATATATATAAATATATATATATATATATACCATTCTGGAAAAGAGCACTGATTGATAGGGAATTTTATGCAAGTAAATAGATCACTTAAAGTTGGTCCTACTGACCGTCTGATTATCCTTAGAGCAGGGGTAAAATGCCAACATCTGGGTCTGAAACGATGGTTTCGATCCTACCTCGTGGTAGCGTGGGATATTGGATAGTCTATTGCCACACTGGGTGTAATACAACGAAACAGCTGTCTGTGGAATACTTAATTATTATAATATATACATATGAAATATATATTATATGAAAAGAATTTTATATAACTGTATTACATATATGTGTGTTTATGTACGTGCGTGTCGATTTGTTAATTTATATACATTTCAGCCTATTCATATATAACAGAAAGGTGATTCAGATCAGTAAGTAAAGTCCGAAAAGATGGAGATGACCCAGTGAATATAGTTTTTCTTATGACATGCATTTTTAAAGAGAGGAGGCATGAACTCCAAGCAACTTGGGCACATACTGTCGATGAGCACAGTACCAAATGAGGGATCGAAACATAGCACCTAAATTTTTCCAAACAGTTTCCATAATCAACCCCATCAAATGAAAACTACTCTTATATTCAATCAAAGCAGGAATCTATACAAGCACTGATTAATCTGAAAGAATTCGTTCGATTTCGTTTTTTGTTTTGTTTTTTACATCTTTTTTTAATCATCTTTCAATTCACAAATAATTATATACATAATTGTAAACTTTAACAGACCAGCCATTTCATTCAAAAATCTAACTTATCACCAACATCCGGGTCAACTGTTGACAGCAAAACACAGACATTGTCTGAATATGACCAACTAATAATTTTCATAACAGAATAATGGTACATTGTCTTATACTTAAGAGGTATAATTCGTTTGAATGCGAATAATTGATATTTCTTGTCGTCAGATACTCTTTCAATTCTATTCAATTTATTCCATCAATAGCAATAACACAACCTCGGTGCTTCATCATCAGCAATCAATTTTGCCTTAGTTTTGAATTCATTTGGTGGTAATAAGCCTAGAGGTTCTTGCAAATATCTTTACCCTGCAAGAATCTAGTCAAATGCGTTTAAGTTGACACTCGCGACTTCCACGTGATATGACCCCAGGAAATGAAAATATGAAGCAATCAGTAATGTCATTCACGAGAAAGGAGGGCTGAAAATGGACAGTCATGACTACAAAGTTATGCGATGTCATTTACAAGAAAGATGTGCCGTCAATCGACAATCACTGAGGCAATCCACGATGTCACTGCCAAAAATAAATCATGGAAATGGTCATTCAAGACCATGAGGTAATCAGCAAATAATTTTCCCATATCAAGTCGCAATTATCAATGCTCTTCATGCCATTTCCTGATAACAAGGTAATCCTGTAGTAAAGTAGATATTTGGTTGAAGCAAGGTGGCTTAAAAAGAAATTTCGAAAAGCTTGTATGTCTGTATATACTGCTTTTAGATTCTCACAGCTTTTGCCTTTGTCGAGTGATTTTTTTTTATCTAGCATATTGAATGCATTCGATAGTCAGATACATTTCTGTGTGTTGGAAATGTGTTTTAGAAGCCAGCAAATACCTTGTATCCAAATTGAATGGAATAAACTTATGAACTTTGGCACGAATGGAGTGAGTCTGACCCTGTGTTACTTGTGACTCGCGGGCTTTAAAGAAAGTAGAACTTTAGCCAACGAAGATTTAAAGATGGTGCGTCTTGCTGCTAAGATCAAAAGAAAATGGAGTGCCAATAGCGGAAGAACTGCCTTTCCGATTCAATGGTATGGAGAAAAAATAAGACCCACATTCTTCATCTACCTGCTCACCTGATTTGACCTTTCCCGAAACTTAAAAGCGCTGTGAAAGGACACATTTTTGAAAGCATTGGAGAGATATTAAGGGAATTGCAGGTAGATCAAAATGCAATTCCTAAAAATCGCTATAAAGATTGCTTCCAGTAGCCGAAAAGATAATGTCAACCTTGTGTAGCTGCAGCAGGGTGACTATTTTGAAGAGGCAATCGTAATTCGTATTAGACGTTTTTCTCAAGAATTGACACTCAGTACACGTTGACATTTTGAAAGAACGATACTAGATTATCATATCATCGTTCATTCCATCTGAAGTAAGTCAACACTCGTCATCGAATAATAACTGTTTTTGGCAATTGATTAAACAAGTTAACGTGAAAGCAAGGTCCTGGGTCTTGTTTACTTTGATTAAATTCATAACTTATACAGAGTAATATCTCGAACAGATTAACATCCATTCGGGATAATTTTCGATACCAGAACGGTAACAACAAGAGAAAAAACGGTCACCAATGGCTCTCACTACTTTGAGAACAAGACTGATCTTGATGGGTGGAAATTTAACAAAAATAGATCAGGCGTTCTTTTCTCTACTAGGAAACACTGATACAATCCTCATGAAATCTGATTCAATGTAACATGGACAAAATTTTTCATCCAACAAATACACACTTCTGCCGGCTGTACAGAAGACTTTGTTTGGCGAAGGAAATTGTTTTTAAACAGAAATTTTATTTCACCTATAGTGTGCATGCGGGGTACGCAATTCTAAGTTTCTCCGAAGTCGGGAGACTTGCGTTGCAACTGATACAATAACGTATCCTCTAGGGTTCAGTGATCGAACCCAGGAAAAAAAAATCCAGCATTCAATTGATTTAAGGGTAAGTAGTGCGTCCTCGGTTAAAGGATAGCAGCATCAACATTCCCCTATGTCCCAAGAATTATGACCTTGTTTCAGATCAAGCTAACGATAAATAAAACAATTTCTGATTTTGAAAGCAATCCATTCTCCAGCAAAAACTATTATAAAAATAATAGACTGAAGGTTTTGCTGACGTCTTTTATAGAAAAGAGAATCATTAAAATTTGGATCCGTCTACATGAGTAGTAGAATCTGTAGAGGGATGTCAAAGGGGCCAAAACATTGTGTAATAATCTTTATTTTTCATGAATCTATGGTATGTAAATCTTTACTCATAGAATGTGGTCATTGGACGAGTTCTGTTAATGACCATTTGACCACATCACCTTGTTTAACCCACAATTGAAAGTTTCTATATCTGCCAAGTCATTATATCTTGCATTTTGAACATTTTCTGACCTTTTCGTTAATCAATATGAGTTCTTTCCTCGATTCAAAAATTGAAATAATATTTCTGAAACATCTATTATCCCTCCATGGAATTATTGGAATATTGCATTTTGGAGTTCGTGAAACGTTTCGAGATCTTAAAAAACGGCTGCATTCACCCTTTTTAATCAAAAGTTTGATTACGACAAAACATCTGTGTTTTCAAAGTTTGCATAAACATGAATTCAATTTTACATCAGTCAAACATTTTTACGATTTCCAACGAAAAAGGTTAGAATATAACAACTGCCTAACAAAATTCATTACACTGCTCAACTTTGGTTATCAGGCAAAAACCGATGCTTCCAGCGTGATATTGCAACGTCTATCAATCGGTAAACTGCTTGGAAGTCTGTGCAAGACACAACACTTCGTGTTTACACATAGCTTCGTAGAATGTCATCGTTCTTCTGACACAAAAGGGTCCTGATCTATTTTTGAAATGAAAAAAAAAATAATTATCAGTTAAACAACAGAATTCTGTCTTCTCTGGCAATTCGAAATTGTTCAATGGTAAATGATGGAAGTTGATACCTCGGTTACACGGATGACTTTACAAATTTACTTTGAAAAAAGCTTCATTATAATTATTATGTTAAGACTGTTCCAGGGTAATATAGTTTTATATTTAAAATATTATGTACGAAAAGCCTAAAACATTAAACGGTATTGAGTATTGTATGATGCTCGGCTGTCTTACTCGGACAAACTCGAAAAAAAATACAATCAAATACGATAATGTCTTGCTCCCGAATAAAAATCCCAGGGAAAAGAATCGGTTGTTTTAAAGCAAGAACAACTATCCATTATAAAACATAAGCTTTTTACAATACTCGGTGATAAATTACTATTTAACACAAACAGCGATTGGAGTAAGGAAATGTGTGTTTGGAAAGCAGGAAGAAATAATCGATTTTTTCTCTTTCTTTGGTTTCGTGGCGAATTGCGTGCTAGAAGAGCTGATAAATTGTGTTCCAAATTCAATAACTAGACATAATGGAATATTTTCAGAATCTTAGAAAGAATATCTGACGGGAAATTAGTGTTGTAGGAGATGTACAACCTTTTTCGGACCAACCTGATGAAAATTTTTTTTTTTTTGTATTAATTGATTTGTGATTGTCGACTTTTCTAGGTGATTTAAGTTGGATCATAATGGCAGGATAACAATCGTCACGACATTTAGATAGCAGCTGTGAAATAACATTGGTGTTTGCAATTGAATTTCGATCAATACTGACATTACAGGGATAATATTATCAGGGGGATTTTAGTTTGACTCTTCTTCAGATGACTGTTCTGCTTCGATTTTAAGTAAATCCGTTGGTGCAATATTAAAGATGAGGGTAGCATTCAAATTTGCTTTTTTATACAAAAAAAAATTCTTGCAACAAGGAAATCAAACGAAGAATCATTCTACGATGGCAAGCCTTTGGCAGAGCAAGCCTAACTTTCAAAAACCAGACGATCCCAAAAATCCTAAAAAGAAACAGAGAAGCACAGAGAAACATGCAATGCACGTATGAGAAAATAATGGAGGGATCGCAAGACAGCACAGTATATCAAGAAGAAAACGGAAGTCTGACACATCATAGAATCAATAAGAAAAAAACTTAAATGGCAATGGGCTGGTCATGTTGCAAGAAAGGCAGACAACCGGTGTACATCACGACTCACAACATGGATCCCCAGAGATCACATGGGAAACCGAGGCCGACAAAATATCAGAGGGAGAGCTGAAACAGACAAATTAAGAAAATACTGGTTCTGTGAATAGAGAATTGTGGCAAATCCTGGGGAAGGTCTATTTCCAACAACGGGTGTTAAAAGACTGATGATGATGATGATGATGATGATGAATAATGGCCAAATGTGTAATACGTTCACATGCACGCATAAACACACAAACAAACAAACACACACACACACACACACACACATATATATATATATATATATATAAATATATATATATATATATATATATATATATATATATATATATATATATATATATATATATAAGCAGGTACGTCAATGTCGGTAGTAAAATGATGAAAGAGACATCTAATATATTCACTCCTTCCTTGTCGATGCACCTAATCCAATGTTTCCCTGGTAATCATATAAGTCTGACACGCTGCTAGGTAACATCTTATCTCAGGATGAATGTCCATTAGCTTTCTACTAGACCTGACAATTTGCAGCTAGAATGGTGAAAAGTTCAGTAAGTGGATTATGTGTATCCCCCGTTATAGACTGAGCAAGAAAATGATGAAACCTACCATACTGAAGAATCAAATATACTATTATGGGCCAGTGCGCAGTTTCATGTCTGCTTTAACAAAGCTCATATGGAAATTTAGAAAAAAATAATAATTCATTGGGAATTGACAAACATTTTTCCCCGCAACTTGGAAAAGACAGTAAA
The DNA here is from genome assembly GCA_963457665.1 of Thysanoteuthis rhombus. NCBI lineage: Eukaryota > Metazoa > Mollusca > Cephalopoda > Oegopsida > Thysanoteuthidae > Thysanoteuthis > Thysanoteuthis major. The sequence goes on from OY735206.1 coordinate 47,292,121, forward strand.
GTAACTGATACCCAATAGCAGTGTTACCCATTTAGAAGTGTCATTGACTTCATAAACTTGAAGATAAGAATTAGACTGCAATCCTGTAGGAAACAGTGTCACCAACTTTAGCAAAAGTCCTGTACCCTAGTTAGGGGCCCTGGATCTACAAGACATCTTCCTAAATACGCACCATTTTCATGTGCTCAATAGATTGATTCGTTTGATAAAAACTCAACGGATCAGTAAGCAACCAGAAGATTACTAAGTTCACTGATGAACAAAAATAGGGGGAGAACTATTCAGAATTACATCTCAACTCCTAGTTATGAGTACTGCTTTTTATTGTAAAGTTGTTTCTACCAATAGAATATCACATGTGTACAGCACTTTTCTCAGATACCCGTTGAGTAATGTTTTGAGAGAGGATTTGAGCAATCTGGTGTGATAAGAATAAATGGAGATTTTTCACGCATAGCCGAACAAATATATGAAATTGAAGGGAGAATACTCAATAATTGGTAGTTAGTAGTAATACCCTTTGACAAATCAACCATCATCATCATCATCATCATTATTATTATTATTATTATTATTATTATTATTATTATTATTATTATTATCATTATTATTATTATCATTATTATTGTGGAGAGCACTAAGTTTGAAATGCTGATTCACGTTTGACGGAGACATTTTTACGTCAGACTATCACTATCACTGTCAAGATCTCATTTCTTACTTTAATTTCACCGAACATAGCCGGGGAACAAGACATAGGTAAGTGTGAAATTCTCTTACGTAAAACTAACGACTGAGAGAGGTACCATTCCAACAAGTTGATAGCTAACTGCAGAGTTGCAAAATGTTGAGTCGTTTTAGAATTTTGTTTGTTCTTTTATTCACTTTTAAACTTGAACACCTTTGCGCGTTAAAATCTCAATTTTAAACAGAGAAAGGAGATAATTGAATCTCTGAAATTAAAAAGACTAGCTTCTCCCCTCACTGAGTCAGGACTCGAGAGAAATAAGGTAGAGATATGACCCTCCCAATAACAGTGATGTTACATCTTAATCCTCTTTTTTTAAATGCAGGAGAAAGTACCTGTAATTCTAAAACTTAGGGAAATAGGTTTCAGGTAATTGTTGGAAGAGGATCATCCTGTCATCCTTGTAAGTGCTGCACACAGACATACAAATGCTTCTTCATCATGAGATAATGATATTGGAACTACCCAGTAGAACCCCCTCTCTCTCTCTCTCTCTCTCTCTCTCTCTCTCTCTCTCTCTCTGAATGACAGTGGCTATAACCAATCCATCAAGGTCTGGTGCTACCTTGAAAAACCTCAACCAAACAAATATGATCAAATAAGTATGTAACCAAATCAATTTGCTGCAAAAATGGGGCACAAATTCAAGATTTGAGTGTCAACCGTTGAGCCATCTTTGATTAGCCACCATGTTGTCACCCAATCATCATCCTGTGATTGCTGGCCGAAACCCCAGTTCGTGTTCCCTTAATGGTCTCCAGGAAAGACACAGTCGTTACCAAGTTACTGTTGGCCAAGGCCTTGGTTAATGCTCCCTCAATTGCAATCAAGAAAGGACACGACTATACTGAGTGGAATAAGAAGGGAAAATGGACGAAAGTGACATCAAACTAGTCATTTATGGCTACTTTAAAAGCAAACCATTTGTGTGATGCTATGTAGAGCGCATGCTCAAAATGTGGGAAGAAATCCAACCAGCACCTGGAAGACCAAGTGAAACAAATCCTGAAAAATAAGTGGCTATTGGAGATAAATCTACAAAAAATCAGCTATGATATAGGAAAAGTAGAATGTAACTTACCCGATGAGGTATTTCAAGAGAGTAATCACAGCCATAATAATAAATGATAAGATGGGAACAAATTCAATCAAAGGAAATGACCCTGACCGAAGCAATATATAAGAGAGAGACATCAACGTCCCAACGGGAGAAGAAAAAAAACTCAATTGCAAATTCAATGACTGGAAAAGGTAGAAGAGTCAATTGAACAGGTCAACTGCCTCTTACAGCAAATCAGAACTGACGACAACCTGATTTACGCTAGCATAGAAATGGTAACGGCCATCTTCACAACACAGGAAGAAACCTCGAAGCACAGGAACAAAAGCCCCACCTTGGAAATTACATTAGAAAAACCGATTTCCCCTAAGCTAAGAGGAAAATAACTCCTGGAATGACACATGGAGACTTCCCAAAAGACACAACGATGAACCAGAATGGTTAAAAAAAACATTAAAAGAGAACTCAAAGACATAGATGAAGTTGAACAAATCGTATTGAATGAAACTATATAGAATTACCTTCAAGAATAACCAACAAGAAGGCACTAGGATAGATGTGATCCACCCATATCGTCTAAAACATTCACCACATTACACAATAGACTCATCTACCAACTCCCAAGATCCTTTGATGAAGACAAGGTCCCAGAACAGATATAAAAAAATGAACGACATGCATTCAAAAAGACACTACGATACGGGTCAAGCAAGTAATTATAGACCAATCATGTGCCTATCACCAATGTGGCAAATCTGGGAGGATAGCCGACACAATATATAATTCCATGAAAAGAAGAGCAGGGATGATTTCGGTGAACCACAGGGGTACATGACTTGCTTTACATTGACCAGATCATCCTGAAAGACGAGAAAGGAAGGCGAATCTTAAAATGGGATAAGTCTACTATAACTATACGACATGATCTCACATAGCTACATACTTGAATACCTCAGGATAAGCAAACCAGTTGTGAGATTCATAACTAAATATATGAAAAACAGGAAAGTAGACTTGGCATCTACAGGAGAAAAATTAGTGTAAATAAGTTAAAGATGGATATTTTTTCAGGGATCTCTCTGTACCCACTACTTTTTATTCCAACCATGATATCATTCAACAGAATCTTGGAAAAAAAGGCTACCAATTCTTCAAAAAAGAGAGGAAATTAACCTTTTCATGTACATGGAGGACGTGAAACTATTTGCAAAGAACAGGAAAGAGCTCGAATCGTTGTTTGACAAAGTGAAGGAATACAGCAACGACGTTGGGATTGAGTTCAGAATAGAAGAATGTACACTAATGGTAATGCAAAAAGGAAGGCTCACAGCAGCAGAAGAAATCGAATGACCGGACGGCAAAAATGAGAGCATTGGCCTCAAAGGACTGATATAAATACGTCGGGGGTCTCGGAAGTGATGCGAGAAAATGGGAGGAAATGAAAGAGGAAATAAAAAAGGTTAACTCAGGAGGCATTAGAAACCAAGCAGAATAACAAAAATCTGATGAATGGGCACATGGGCAGTATTGTTAGTAAGATACACAGGATGAACAAAAGAAAACCTCCAATCAATGGATCGGTGAAAGAGGGTTTGCAATCCACAGATGACACAGATAAACTGTACGTGAAGAGGGAATAAGGTGTGAAAGGACTCATCGGCACAGATGTCTGTGTCTTAGGGACCGAAAAAGGATTAGCGAATTGTGATGATATGAAGAGCACCTGGAATGGTACAACAAACAACAACAAAAAGTAGCAAACGAAGGAGCAGTACAGTACACAACAAAGACAGAAAATGGGATCAGATAAAAAGTACAATTGAAATTCAAGGTTGATACAAAATGTTGCATAGGAAAGATCATGGACATGGCTATGCGGAGAAAACCTGAAAAGAAAAATTGTACTGTAAACCACATAACCAGTTAATAGAGTCAACAAGCCAAAAATCAGTAAGATAATAGAAATAACAGGGTAGTGACAGTGATACACTGAGATCTGAGCAAATGGCTGTCATCCGACCATGCAGGGGACTTATATCAGCATAAACTGGAGACAACACTGGGAAATAAAAGCCACAAATTACTCTGGGACTTTGACAACAATACTGACTACTCCATCCAAACAGAAGGAGCAAACTTGGGAGTCATGGAGGAGAGGACCTGCCATGTAATAGACGTGACTGTACCGATCACAGATTAAATACGAAAAAGAGTCAAAATCTAAGTAAAACAGGCTGAAGAAGGTGTAGAACATGAAAGTCAGGGTAGTACAGAGAATGATAAGTGCACTTAGAACTGTATGGAGGACACTGAGGGCGACACTGGAGGAACTTGGGGAAAAAAGAAGGATTGAGACTGTGCTGACTACAGCACTGCTAAAAACTGCTAGAATACTGAGGATAGTGCTAGAAATATGAGATTTACTATCCCAGCTGTTAGCAGTGGCATGGCAGAGGAGGAAAACACACACACACACACACACACATACACACACACACACACACACACACATAAATGATGTTGGATATAAAAACCACAGCACTGCTGTGATAGATGAAGGGGAGATGAGATGAGAGGAAGGCTGAAGACCTGAGGAGACTTGCTGTCACTCAGTTTTCAGCGAGAACCATCGAGTAAACTGCAAGCCATAGTACTGCTGTGGACTGTGAGAGTGAGGAAAAGAGAGCTGGGGTCCTAAGGAGACTTGCTGTCACACAGCCCTCTAGCTGTGACCACGAGGCAACTGGTGTGAATAATAATAATAATAATAATAATAATAATAATAATAATAATAATAATAATAATAATAATAATAATAATAATAATGTCGGGCCTTAGTTCACGCCCATAAAATGATCATGGGTATTTGTTATACGCCAATATATATTATACGACGGAAAATACCATATATCTAACATACACGAAAAAAAAGTCATTTGTGGATTAGTCATTCCTGGCATCTGTTTTGTTAGACGTGAGACATCTAATCAAATCAATGATTTAAAAATAATCTTTTGTGGTTTTGTGACTGTTAGTCTTTGGTACGAGCCGCTCCAGAGGATATTCGACGACTGAAAAAAGTTTAAAATCGTTTCCCCCAAATCTACTATTCTACTTGATCACAAACGATTGCATTGTTTATGTCTTTGAAACATTCTGTGAAAGATAAGTTCTCATACGTGTACATTCTTCGCCAAAAGATCTGAATACACACAAATGTAAACTTGGACAAGCTTGCCAGCGCTAAAGTCAAACTCCTTTGCTTCATTGAAATCGAAAAGGTAAACGAAACAAAGTTTATTTTCCCATACAAATCTAGAAAATACGTGTCCCATTTCAACTTATTTTATAGTTCCTGTAAATGAGATTTAAAACCTCCAGTTGAACGAATCGAACTGAGTTTGGCTATAAAGGTGAGAGTGAATTGGTCATCGTTTTTGTTTTTTGTTTTGTTTTTTTTTTTTGCATTCGTCAGTGTGTCACTCTTATTTTTGCATGACGTCATTGGTTTTTGCTTTGGTTATTGTTAATGGTCATTGTTGTTACATACAGAGTCTAATCTCGATAATAGGATTTGGGCAAAAGAGAGAAAGAACAAGCCTAATGGTTGATCAGCTAGTAACCTCGAAAGTAAGGGGAGGTTTACTTAAGCTAAAAGTTAATTTGAAAGTTTCGTTCCTGGTTGGGTTAGATTCCAAGATCTATTGGTAGTTTATAGAATATTTTAGTCCACTGAACCAAAGACACACTAATGATATTTAGAAAATCGTTTGTGATCATAAATAATATATTTGGTCGAACAAATAGCTAGAAATCACAGACAAATATACAACTTTCTTAAAATGTTAATATATATGTATTGTTTGATAATTTTGTTATTATATCAACTATACTGACTCTTTTGATGACATCTGCATTACTACGCTTTTCTTCACTGGGAATAAAACAAATAAAACATACTTACCCGTACATAAGTAATATTTGTAAAAAAACAGAAATTCGAAAATTCACAAAAAAAATACCGAGAACTTGCAAATGCAAGTTGACACGATGTGACATCAGGGCATAATTCTCTCTGTCTGTCCGTCCGTCTGTCTGTCTGTCCCTCCCTCTCTCTCTCTCTCTCTCTCTCTCTCTCTCTCTTTCAATCATATTCTTAATTCAAAATTCTCAAATATTGATGTCTGAAATTCCAAAGTCTGACGAATTCAAGATAATACTCCGCTCTTGCGGTTTGACAATAAGCATGTATTTTTAGGCAGCAACCATCCATTGATGCAAAAGACAAAATGTTCGACAACAAACTTCAACCATCAATCGTACCAAAATACCTCACTTCATCCATCAAACTTGATCTGAAAAACAGATATAAACTTACCAAACCTGAAGAGAATGACACAAAAACTGATGGATTCGGCAACAAGTCGCCACTATGTTTAAACCAAAGAGCATGCAAGCCATTAGTGAAGTCTCAGAAGAAATGAAAAATCCCATGGGAAACCATAGAAATCTTAAGCCAACGACAACAGCAAGAGAGAATATAGACGCAACTGAACTAAACAGAAGCATTCAGAAGAATCGAAGAAAAGCAAGAGGAGAAACATGACAGCAATCAGCCAAAGAATTCTCTTTAATAAAAGGTCTGGGTTTCAAAACTATTAACAAAGCTTTCAATACAGAACAGAGACGAATAACTAGTGTACTCGAGAAAAATGGAGACCGAAGAACTGACATGGACTGGAATCATGGAACGTGCCGAGAAAATCTTTAAGAAAACAAACAATGCAAAACAATGGACAAGATATAAAATATGTGATCAATGAGTTTGGGGATTTCCAAATGTTACGCAATGGAATGTGAAATAAATGAACAAATAAAGGGAAGGCCCTTAGAGTAGATAACATCACCATCGACCTAGTCAAAAAAGCTGGTAAGATTGTCGCTAGGATTTTGGTTGTTCTATTGAATTTGCTTAAAAAAGTGCGGTCACAGAAGATAGGAATACTGCAATCATAATGCTGTTACATGAAAAAAGAAACCCGAAAGACCTCGACAACTACAGACCAATAAGCCAATTCAAGTGCATCTACAAACTTTTCACCAACTGAACCACCGAAACACAAGATAAAAACCAACAACGGAAATAAGATGGTTCAGAAGAAGCTACAGGACCATTGACAATCTCCATTCGATATATCGACTGAAAGAATAGGCAGCTTGATATAAAATGCAGCTCCTTGTACCATTCATAAAGTTCAAAAAGGCCAAAGAAATCTGAGAAAAGCCCTAAAGTCATTGATGCTATCATTCTACAATGTATAGTCCCAATATAAGTCAGAGCATTGTAAAGGATATACTGTCACAGCAGCTCATTTATCGGATTGATGAGAAATCTGAGCCCTACCAGCACCTAAAAAGGGGGTATAAGAAGGTAATACTAGCACACTCCAACACTTTAAAGCCTGTCTCAAGATGATCTTTCTAGACCTAGATTAGTTAAGACAAAGGTTTCGGAATTAACGGCGAGTACCTAAGCAACCTCAGATATGCAGACATCATCATTTTTTGCAAATCATCTTCAAGAACCCAAACTAAAGCCAGACGTATTGAATGAAGGAGAATGAGAATGTGGGTCGTCATGTGAACTCCAGTAGAACAGAGGAAATGTAGAATAAACTTGTTAATGACATATATACAATGATCAGAATCAAAGAATGCCGAACTAGGGAAAGTAGACCACTGTATCTACCTACGACAACGACACCCTATGAAATCCAGAAAATTATGAGAAATCAAGCGAAGAATCACTCTAGATTGGCAAGCTTTTGGTAGAGCAAGTTCGACCTTCAAGAAAAAGAAAATCCGCAAAGTCCTAAAAACTAGGTTATACAACCAATGCATCCTCCTGAGAGTCACATTTGGAGCTGAAATATGGAATCTAACCAAGACACTGACCTTCTAACTGAGAACTACGCAATGTTCATATGAAAGAACCATGCTCAACATTACATGAAGAGATCACAAGACAGCACAATACATAAGAGGGAAAGCGGGGTAAGAGATATAAAGGAGACCATCAAAGAACTCAAATGGCAATAGGTTTATGAAGTTGCAAGTACGTCAGACATCCGCTGGCCACACGATTCACAATGTGGATCCCAAGAGATCACTTACAAAACCGTAGACAGCAGAATATAAGATGGAGAGACAAACTAGACAAGTTCAGAGAATATTGGCTCTGCAACATCCATAAAGAAGAGGTCGGGCGAATCTTTGGGAAAGTAAATCTCCAACGACAGACGCTAAAAGGCTGCTCCTCCTGCTGCTGCTGCTGATGATGATGATGATAATGACGATGATGATGAATATATTTTTTTAATGGAATGGATATGTAGACAAAGGGAGTATAGAAATAGTCTACATCTTGGTGTTCGAGCTCTTTCAACTATAAAATATACATGCAATTAATTTTAATCATTATGATAACTAAAATGATATATATATATATATATATATGCATATTTATGTACATATGTGTGTGTGTGTGTGTGTGTGTGTGTGTGTGTGTGTATTATATGAGTTTAAACTATTTGAAAATCCGAAAAAAATTATGCATGTAACCTTTGAAAAATCAAAGAAAATGAGGCTGCTGTTTAATTGTTTATCATATTTACGCTGTCTAGGTTGAGTGATACACATACTGTGTGATGACAAGATCTCATGATCAAAAAGTTCCTATGTAATATCACGCAATTCATAATCATTCTGTCGGGTCACATATATTCATTTCTAATTTCATAACTTGTCGTGTTTAACGAAGCAAATAGAACGAGAATAAATGAGATGAGAATTTGGGTTGAAATCAATTATCCGGACTTTTGCATGATCAGCGACTGTTCAGCTTGATTGTAAGAGTATCACTACGTTAAAGCGGCTATCCTATTGATGACTGGTTCAATTATTGAAGCGGTCCCATTTTCTTTGATTGTTTATTCTCTTTATGTTGTCTAGGGTGAGTGATACCTTAGCTATGTAATGACGAGAGATCATTTCAAGAAAGTTTTATATAATGAAAAGCAATTTATATATATATGTGTGTGTGTGTGTGTGTGCGTGTGTGTGTGTTTGTGTGTATATATATATTGAATAGAAAGTATGCTTGTATGGCTTACTTTCGAAAGTTAAAAACAGGAACTTTTAAGCAAATATTGTTTGAATCAGCAATGCCAATGCGCAGATGTTTTTGTTTTTGAATGCTATATTTTTCTAAAATGTTTTTTTCTAACAGAATCAAATGGTTGAATGTTTCAAACAAGATATCTTTCTATCAAGTTAAAAACCTAGTCAAAATCGATCAAGTAAATTGAGAAAGCTAGCTTTGTCATTACGGGCAGTATCTTTTATATAAACAGTGTAAATGTTCATATATATATATATATATATATATATATATATATATATATATATATATATATATATATATATATATATGTATATATGTGTGTGTGTGTTTATGTGTGTGTATGTATGTATGTATATATGTATATATATATACGTATATGTACATACATATATGTATATATCAGGTCTGAAGCGAAGGTCTCTATCCTGCCTCGTGGTACTGGATGGGATAATGGGAAGTCTATAGCTACACTGAAGAGATGTAATACATCGAAAGAGCTGTATATATATATATATATATATATATATATATATATACATACATTATATATATATAAGCCAAAAATTATTCTCTATTGATATAAAACTCACATCTATAAACCAAACATTCATACGTGCATATATATCCATAAGTACTTGAACAATCGATGATCAGTGCCCCTGCTACGAAATTATGTAGATATTGAACATCATCCTTGTTAAACAGCTCTACTAGTTTGAATGAAGTTTTGCCCAAAGAATTTCAATCATGTAAGCCGCTGGAATTACCCACTAGAATCATCTGAATAGATCAAGTCATCACTTTCTCCTTCATACGATTTTGATGCAATCGTCTAATGAAAGAACGTGCATCCTAACTAAAATAAACAGATTCAAATGAATTCATTCTTGTTACGAAATAACGGATGAAAATAATTCCTTTTAGTTCCAGTCTATTGTGTGATTTTGCGTAGCCTTTAACGAATTTTTATTTTGATAGATTTGGTACAATCAATATACTTTTACTGTGTAAGTTCAAAGCTTTGAGCTGAAAGAGTCAATGCACCACTAATTCAAACCTGATAACATTTGTTCGAGTGAAATACCTTTGAGTTTCAAATCTCAATATCAAGGTTCATCTAGCAAGATCAGGGTTCAGTCGAAAGGAAAGCATGAATAACACTGATAAGGTTTCAATCTGTTTCCTGATACGTCCAATGAAAAAAGACAAAAGGGCGCTGAAAGAAAAGTAGAGTATTATCCTGAAGATAACCGCGCCTGCTTGAGTACATTCCTTAATATTCTGAATTTAAATGATAATTTTAGGATCAAGCTAGCATTGTTATGAAAATACTCTCGAGTTGAAAAATTGAATTGGGTCTGTTTTCTTGTTTTTGATTACTATATCTGAGACTGGGTGTCAGATTATCAACACTTCACGAACAAGAAAATCCGGAGACTCAAAAGGATTATATACATTATATTCCCTCGGTGTAAGTTGAGAGTTGGCAATACTATTGTGTACTTAGTTGTGAAATTTCAAGACGCCTGTTGACATTTATAGATTGTTCAACTTCCAATAAACAATTTTAAAGGAACATTCAGAAAAATAAAGAATAAGGAAAAAATAGTAATGAAAGGAGTTTATGGAGAGGTAAATGAAAAAAAAGTTTGAAAAGAGTCTGGTTAAATTTTCTCAATTTTTTTTTCTTGGTGTCGACCTTTGTCGAGTTTAAACTTTTGACAATCGTTGTTGGAATAAAACATTTTGCTGTTTTAGTTCTGCGAAGAGCAACAAGGAGACTGCTGAAGCAAGGTAGAAACATTTCAGTCATTGATTCAAAGGGAACGAAGACAAACGACATTAATACGCTTTGAGAGAATTAAGGTATTTTTGCAATTTTGTATTCAATGAAAAATGCATTGATTTTCTTGAATAAATCTGTGTATGGAGAATTGTCTTGAGACCTGAAGAAATGAAAGCTGCAATGAAAATAGATTTTCCACGAGAACTGCGTAGTGAATTGAAAATATTGAAAATTTAAACAATGTAATTCGTTTTTCCGGGTAAGACAGAAATCGTTTATTTCAATATATTTTTGTTTACATAAACACATCATTTCACGCTGTTAATCTTATGGAAAATCTCTGCTTCTTTAGAGTTTATTCACAGAAAGTTAATAACTGTACAATCTTTTTTCTTCTTCTAAAAGAAAAAAAAACATTTAAAAAATTGAGAACAAGATTCTTCAGATTTTACTTACATTTTCAAAATCAAGTTCCGACTTTCTGATGAATATTTTTGTTCATGCGAGATAATTAGAGATACGGTTTGCGGATGTTCCAGATTAAAGTGTATTCATGTCATGTATACAAGTGATGAGGATGATTATATAACAGCAGAAAATTCAGAATGAGCTGTGTTTCTTCATATTAATGTATTGCATTCTAGCTTGATTAAAGTTCTTCTGCCAATTTGGTCTGGACCATCTAAAGGAGTCTATGTTTGTGATGAATAATTATTTCACTTAAAAGAATGAGATAAGAAAAGACGGTGAGAGAAAAATAGTACGAGAGAGAAGGAAGACGAGAGAACTTTCTTTCTCTTCCCTTTCTCAACGAGAATAAGGTTTGAAGGAGGAAATAGACTCGCTGACACATTTGGAATGAGCATTGATAAGGGCGTTTTTTGGATGGGTATGTCTTGTTTACGTATAACATATCATAGGCGCTTGATCATCGGAACATCATTTTAACACATATTATGAGCGTTCATAATAACACTCTTTTTATTCCCATATCTCAAGTCACGCAGAATTTTCTGTTTAAAAAAAACCTGTTTTTTTATAACTAACTTGAACCGCAGATATTAAACCTTCCAGTTAAACAAAGTAACTATTTGGTTATTGCTTGGCACATTTTGAAATATTGTTTTGAGTAGAAAATCGAATGTCTCTAGTTATCCCTGACTCAGACACACAAATCAAATAAATACACAACCCCTCGAGCGTTGCTCATCGCCCGTTCATATTCTTAACTTTCTTCGGCATTCATATTTCACCAACGCACGTCAATCTTCAACTAAATTAACTCAACTCTTCCCTCATGTTTTACGCTCTCTGTCCTGATTTTCATACCCGTTTCATATTTCCTTCAACGTTTCTCTCAATTATTTTTTTTGTTGTCTTAATTTGATCTCCTTCTCCATGTTTTTTTCCTCCCCGCCGTCGATTTAAATATTTTCCAATCTTGAGAACTCGAGTTATGTCCCTTTTTTTTTCTTTTTTCTTTTTTTCTTTTTTTTTCACTTTTTTCTGCGGTCGACAGCGACGAACTAATCTATTATTTTACGGAAAAGCAAATAGCACAATGTTTCGGGGAATGTTTGCGAAACCATAAAAAATGATCAACATACATATATATTTTTTCTCTTATTTAAAAATATGCTGTTTTTTTCACGGTTTATTTTTCTCTCTTGTTTTTCAAAAATGTGAGAGGGATTTTGAAAGGAAAAATAAAGAATCCTCCAGAGAATCTCAAACTTTACCGGCTGAAATACTTGAATAAGATAACTAAACAAAAATATATCCAATTCATTTTTTTTCATTATTGGTAGTTTTCCCTTTACAATAAATTTTCAGTTGAATTCTATGTTCATGATATACACCATATTACAAAATCAAATTCACAAGTATATTCACGAGAGGCGTCATTGTTATTGCTTTAGATAATTATTGAATGTATATGAAGAAAAGATTTTGATAGTACTTGGCAGTTTTTGAATTATTTTCATGAAATTATTATCTTTACGCAAATCCGGAGTAGGATTTATCTTACATGCAGATTCAAATTACAGAAAAATATTAAAAAATGGGGAATCCTTACATATCTATATATATATGTGTGTGTGTGTGTTTGTGTGTGTGCGTGTGTGTGTGTGCATGTGTGTGTGTTAGTTTGTGTGCACGTCTGTTTGTATGTGTGTGTGTGCAAAATAATAATCTACATGTATGATATAAGGTATATATATTAAAATCATAGCTGAAAAGGAGATTGTGTTTGATCAACGCTGCTGGGGTGTCATGTTTGAATAACTGTTTTGTTTTGTTTTTTTAAATCACCCAAACGGTTACATGCTTAACAGTTGATGATCCAAATAAGACAACATGCACACATTGTTTCATGATAACGGAGTATATGTAAAACAGGCAGAAGACACAGAAAAAAATTGTTTAAATTACACAAATTGCATCGATAGATATCAGGAAATGAGTGACATAAGAGAATTTGGAAAAAGTTTGTAATGTTTACTGTTTATAGCTGTAAAGATTTTTCAATTATATATATATATATATATATATATATATATATGTGTGTGTGTGTGTGTGTGTGTCGATGAACGTGTATTTGTCCATATAAAATCATATATATATATATATATATATGCATTGTACGAATCAGGTTTGTAATATAACATAATATAATATATAACAATGTCTGACGTGTGATAGATTTATTTCATAGAGTGCCTGATAGAATCAACTTTAAACAATAAATCTTAAGTTGATTTGAAGTAGCACTGGAAACATAGTGGAAAGTAGATTCCGTACATGAACACGTTTATGTTTCTGCCCTGTTTTGGACCCCTTCACACAAATGATTGTGTATGTTTTGGATTACTATCAGGGAAAATTTTTGTTGGTGTCGCTATGTTTGGAAAGGCTTTTTTTTTCTTTTTTTTTTTTTGTTTGTTAGGTTTGTAATGTGTGTGTTGTGCTGGTAGTTAATAATTACATGTCAAGGGGTATCGTCTTGGTGTTGTAGTTATCTTTAAGTTAGATTTATTACTTATCTTAAGGTCCTTTTATGATCATGGTGGATTGTATTGTTCTTATTTTATTTAGATAGGGAAGAGTACACAATGTTGAGTAGGTGATTCTTCGAGATTAGTATATTGGCAAACTGTCTATATTACTTTCAGTTTACTAATGCATGGGTTATTGAGTTATATTTGATTATAAAAATTTCGAGCGATGCCGGCATTTTAATGCTATTTCATTTTTCCTGTTTGATAAATATACTTTGGTTTGTTTTGTTTTTTAGCAAAACTGTGTTTCGAACATCTCATTAAGAAAGAGGTAACATGGATTTTTCAATATTTTGGCATATTGGTTCGTCTTGAACTTTTCCATTTCACAGTTAGTTCATAATTCATTTTGCACCATCTCCAGTCATACGTAGATAATGATGAATTATTATTTCTATATTTTTCGTTCGTAAAGAATAATGTGTATTTGGGTAATCTAAGTTAGGTTTTTTTTAAATATGAATATGATTTTTCATACGTAAATTTATATATGCGTATATATATAGATACATATATATACACAGTATATGTGGTACAAATCAGGCTAGTAGTAAAAAATGATATAATAATATATCAATAATATGAAGCCACTTCTGAAATGTAATGGATTTATTTGATAGAGTGCTCGATAGATACAACATTTTACTCATGAAATTATGTTGTTTTAGAGTAAAGCTGGAAATAAATAGTAGAATGTGGATTCGCTACACAAACTAGCTCATGTTTCGGCCCTCTTTGGGCCTTCTCAGGCGAATGATTGTCCATGTTTTTGGGTCTATTTATTGGGATGTCCATCATCCCAAAAACTTCCCATTACCATCTTATACCATCAAACATGCCCAAGCACATTAGAAATTAAACATTAAGATTAATACTATCCACTAGAGCTACAGAGGATATCAACTGGGGCAATAAAACCTCATGCCAAGATACCTAGGTCAAGATAGACACTACTTCCAGATCACTACTAAGCATCCTTGTAGAGATGACCCCTTTATGGAGTTCACACCCTTTGACAAAATGAATATACCCATACCACTCACTACCCTACTCACAACATTCTCACCAAATTCCCAATAAATAGACCATAATAACATAGACAATCATTCGCTTGATGAGGCCCGAAGAGGGCCGAAACATGAGCTACTTTGTGTAGAGAATCCACATTCTACTATATATATATATATATATATATATATATATATACATATATATATATATATATATATATATATATATATATATATATATATTGATAATGATTCTATTGCGTTGATATGATAAAAAAGCTTGATACTCATGGAATTCTCACGCACATCTCTGAGATTTTATAGTAATATTTAATAAAGAAACTTCAATTATATTGACAGCTCTGATGCTCTTGAGAAATGAAAGAATCCACAACTGTGCACCTATACCTATCGTCAGATATCTTGACAAAAATACTGGATTTTTCAATTTATAATGGTTTACAGAAAGTTGTTGAGTGAGCACGTCGGCAAACCCTCTATCCCAGCCATGCAGTATTGACTGTAAAAAGCTGTTTCACTCCTTTTAGAACCCGACAGTTTAATTAAAAACGGATAGATAGATAGATAGATAGATAGATAGATACATACAAACATACGGGGATAAATGATTGAATAGAGAAGTGCGACATACACACCGCCGAACCCTGCTTTTAAACCATGGGTTCTAATCCCATGGTCCATCAAAGTCGTACGAATAGGTGCAGAGGTCCGGGGTCGCAAGTTTAACAGGAGTGTCCTGATGGACGTCCAAGCTAGCTATTGGGGACTTACGCCCTCTTTTAACCATAGGTATAGGTCTGCCGTCCCTTTAGAGGATTCACCCAGCGGTACAGGCGCCTGTACCATTTGGAGGGCAAGTTTGAGAGACACTCCTGAGGCAGATATTCGCGGACAGTAGAGGTCATCGTGATCTTTCTGCGGCATAACCTGACAATTGCCTGTGCACTTCAAGCGTGGGTTAGAGATCCCTGCAGGAATCCAATGCCTGAGCTATAGCAGTTTGAGAGACCCCTTTGGAGAAAATGCACACTGGCTCAATAGAGTTAGCTAGTATAAGAACATTGAGCATGTATGGAATAGGATATTTTTTTGATTTTTGTGTCTCCTGGTATATGCTGGGTTCTTTTTGCTTATAGGTCCCGAAACATTGTGCTATTTGCTTTGTAGTTTCCCTTTCCATACTTGAAACCTGGCTATACAAGCAACATTTATGTTTTGTTCAAATACTTAAAGTCGCTTATATATATATATATATATATATATATATATATATATATATATATATATATATGATAGGATATATATAATATAAAAGATAGGATAGCCGAATCCACATACAAATCTCCAGCTTTACTCTAAAACAACTTGACTTTTGAAGAATAAAGTTGAACGTATCGAGCACTCAATGAAATAAATCCATCACGCATCAGATATTGCTATTATGCTATACTACTAACCAGATCTGTGCCATATATATATATATATATATATATATATATATATATATATATATATATATATATATATATATATATATATAGTCTCCTGAAGAAGCCCAAACAGGACAAAAACATAAACATATAGCAAATCCTCTGATTCATCATATCTTAAGCTTTATTCTGACTTGATTTGATGTTTAATGTTGAATGTATCGAATGGTTTAGGAAATAAACCCATCACACATCGGATACTGTAATATACTGTATTACTGAATTGTATTTTATATATATATATGTATATATATATATATATATATATATATATATATATATATATATATATATATATGTATATATAAGTGTGTGTACGTGTGTGTGTGTGTGTGTGTGTGTGTTTTTGTGTGTGTGCCTCTGTGTGTGGTTGTGTGAACTTCTAAGAGCTCACCCGTAGGTAATAAAAACTTACATCGAGTTATTTTGTTGCATCTCTCCCCGAACAGAACAACAAGAGAAGACTGAAGATGCCGCTTTATACGGGAATGAATGCGAAGGAATAAATAGCAAAAACAGATACAATAAATGAAGAGAGAATTCTTGAATGACACAAGAAGGTGACAAAAGGTTTGGACGTAAAATATTTGTTAAAAGTTAAAGCATTTCTAAAAGCCATAAAATAGATGGAAACGGCTAATATTTAGGCCTGGGTCCATCAACGATAAAAGTAATTTTCTGTCTGAGTTAGCTTCTCAAAGACACAAAAGGAAATTCAATGAGTCCCATTAGATAGAATATATAAACTCAATCAGAGAAAATCGGGTTATAAAGGGGGGAAAAGAGCGGTGATGATTATACCAAGATTTACGATGGATGATAAATGTTTGATTATTGGCAAAATCAGTATTGTAAAAAAAATTCTATGAATATTCACGATTTAGATTGTGAGAAAAGCAATGTGATCATTATTACTAACAGTACTGGTTGTAATTGTCGTGTGTAACAATAATGGTAACAATAATCATAATACTCAACACCTTGAAGAATCATGCAGTGTTGGACTCCTCAAGGGTAGCTAAAAATGAAGAGAGCAGAGAAATTTGCTATGACTCGATCTCCAGCATTATTATTATTATTATTATTATTATTATTATTATTATTATTATTATTATTATTGAATCTCACACCAGTTGCCTGGTGGTGACCACAGGAGTTTGAGTGACAGCAAGTCTCCTCAAGTCTCCAGCCCTCCTCTCCTAGTACTCGTAGATCGCAGTAATTCTGCGATTTACAGTTTCACACCGGTTGCCCAGTGTTATTATTATTATTATTATTATTACACGAGTTGCGAGGTGGTCATAGCTAGAGACTGAGTAACGGCAAGTCTCCTTGAGTCTCCAGCCCTCTTCATCACACTCTCAGTGTCCAGAGTAGTGCTGTGGTTTACAGTTCCACACCAGATACCCCTTTGGTTATCAATGAAGGCTGTGACGGTTAGTCCTTCTGGTTCCCAGCTCTCTTCTCGTATTCTCTTCACCTATCAAAGCAGTACTGTGTTTTGTATCGTCTCAGTCCTTCCTCTTATCCCTAGTTCTTCAAATCTCACTTTCAGTGTCCCGAGTGCACTTTCTATTTCTGGTACTACCCTAACATTCATGTCCCGAACTACCTTCAGCTCCATCACCAGGTCCTGGTATTTTCCCAGTTTTTCACATTCTTTCCTATTTACACTCTGATCTGCTGGCACAGCCAAGTCTCTCATTTTGCAAGTTTTGCTTTTCTTGTCAACGATTTTCAGTTCCAGTCTTCTCACTTGGATGGGGTGGTCAGTTTGAATGTCAAAGTCCAAGAGTAATCCATAACTTCCATTCTCCACGGTTGTTTCTGGTTTGAGCTAGTACCACTTTTGGTATTGCTGAGTTCAATTCGTTTGCTCAGTCATTAGTGCATCAGTGTTGCTACCCAATCGTGTCTTTGCTTATATTCCTTCCGAGCTAGTTGATTACATTCACCAGTCATGTGGGTTACAGTCCCATCTCTTTCTGGTCATGTTTTTGTGGGTCGATTGATTGGAGCTCTTCATTTTTCCATCCAAGGTATGGCCCTGTGTTTCTTACAACTGATACAACCCATGTGTTCATTCTTTTTATCAGATTCCTGCTATTAATTTGATCTTTATTATTTCCTTTATCCTTCTAAGGTTTTTTCGCCTTTTTTTTCTTTTTTTTTCTTTCCGTTTAATCATATTACATTCACAAACTTCCAGGTATTTGCATAGGTGTTGTGTGGTAGTTTGATTTTCTGCTGCTGCAAGCCTCCCTTTGCATTATCATTAGCGCACTTTTTTCTATCCAATCCTCTATCCCCATTTAATCACTGTACTTCCCAACTTTTTTGAACAACCTTTCAAGCTTTCCCCTGTCCTTTGCAGATCGTTTTATGTCGTCAATGTTCGTTAAGTGCTTGATTTTTCCATTTGTTTTGAATGATTGGCATTTTTTGGCTATTCCGAGGTATCGTAGTTAGAAAAAAAATTTAGTAGGGACAGAAAGTCCCCTTGGACGATACCCTTTCTTACTCTAACCTCTGTTTGATTTTTCTTGGTACTTTTGCCATTTTCTATGAGGGATATTATTATTAATATTATTATTATCAATTTTTTCATTCATTTATTCGCAGTTATGTATTAGTTGCCTGGTGGTCATTACTGAAGACTGAGCGTCAGAAGTACCCAGCCCTCTCATCACTGTCTAAGTCTGCAGCGGCACTTTGGTTTCCAATTTCAGACCAATTTCCAGGTGATCATTGCTGACGACTGCGACATTGTCTCTTCAGATCTCTAGCTTTCCTCCCATTGTCTCCACTGCATCACTGTGATTTTTACTATCTTGATCTTCCCTCGCTTTACTTAAAAATACTTTCTTTTTCTTTTTCTCATACTTTCGATTTTCTCCTAAGTATTCGTGCTGAAACCAATAGTGCTGCCGTTTACATAATCTATCAACTTCTTCTCATCTCCAGTTCCACCAACTGTGTTTTCAATGTCTTAGGCACAGTTTTAAGTGCGTCTACCAGTTTTAATACTACCCTAACGTTCATATTTCGTACATTTTTCGGCTCCCTTGCCAAGTTCTGGTAATTTTGCTGTTTTTCACACTCTTTCATCTTCATTCTGTGATCCACAGACTCAACTACGTCTATTGTTTGGCAGGTTCTATTACCCATGACTACTGGATGTTGCTTTGACGCTTTGATGGGGTGGTCGGTTTCATGTAAAAGTTCAAGAGTAAATTGAGGCTTCAATTTTGCAGTTTTCTGGCATATACCGATATAATTTGTCTACATGGTTGAATCCCATTCAATTGCTTAGTTCCCCGAGTATAAGGTTGCGACCCTATCCTATCTGTTATTGTACTCCCACTGGGCTAGTTAACAACATTCACTGGTTATGTAGTTTACAGTCTCATCCCTATCTCAATATTGGCAGTGTGTCAGGGTTCTGTTAATCTTAGCTTTGAAGTAGTGATCTACCATGATGAGAGATTATGTTTCTTTTTTCTGTTTGAGTAGCCATTCCATGATTGTTTGTCTGTGATATTTTGTATCCATCTTTTGAATTTCCCGTGTATTTTGTCGCGCTGCTCTGAGCGTTTTACATAATATCTTACTTGCTTGCACAGACTCATCAAATCCCTTTTGGCATTTTGGACAAAGTCATATATGCTTGTGAATACTCAACCACATTCTTACCGCTTCATGCATAGTCTATCTAAGTCATCTCCGTGTTGCAGAGCCTTATGCATGGTTATAAGTCTCTTCCTTCACCAGTACAATGATCGGAAGTCATCTTTGTACATTCAAGAAATTAGTCAATGTATCTTACGACTAATACTGTCCATGTGTCCATTACTTTTATCCGATGTCTGCTATTTGAATTAGTCTCTAATAATTTCTTATTTCATTTTCCTTCTTTTCTTTCTGTTGAATAGTCACATTCAAGAATCCATGGCATTCATATCGGTCATGTGGAGCTAATGCTCTGATTCTTTTGTTATCCGGTAATTCGATTCCCTCTGCAGCTGTAAGCCTTCCTCTGTGAATTATCATTTGCGCGATATTTTCTATCTCCACCCCAATGTCGTAGTTCTCTTCCAAAGTCAATCCCATCGTCGTTGCTGTATTCTTTCACTCTGTTGAATAACACTTCAAAATGTTTCCTGCTCTGTGTAAATAGCATTGTCGTCCATGTACACGAGGTGGGTTTATTTTCCATCTGATTTAGAGAATTGGTTTCCTCTCTCGTCCTCCAATAATTTTTTCAGTGGTATAACAGTAGTCGGGACAGAGAGTCCTCTTGGAAAATTCCCTTTTTCATACTCACCTGTGTTCGATCTTCTCATATAGCTATCGAGTCTACTTCGTATTTTTTCATAGAGTTGTTTATGAATATCACCACTGGTTTTCTTATCTTCAGTATCCTAAAGAATCCGATTATTCAGATGTTGGGGATCATGTCGAGCACTGTTTTGTACTGAATCCATCCAATTGCACCATTTTCCCTTTTTCTCGTCTCAAAATCATCTAATCAATGTAGAGATTGTCTTTTCGCCTATTTTATCCCTTTTCTGAATCTTTTCTATTCTGCTAAGAGTATTTTCCTTTCTATGGAGATATAAGTTGTCTCAATTATCTGCCTGGTGCGAATTTTTAACATTAGCGATAGACACGTGATTGGCCAAGAATTGCTTCTCTGGTTCTCTTCCCAAGTGTCCTTTGGGATGAGGGTCGTCCTACCTTTGGTCATCCAGTTTGGAACCTAACTATCGATTTGGTAACTTTAGAGTTGACTGGTCGGTCTGTCATG
This sequence comes from Thysanoteuthis rhombus, assembly GCA_963457665.1. NCBI lineage: Eukaryota > Metazoa > Mollusca > Cephalopoda > Oegopsida > Thysanoteuthidae > Thysanoteuthis > Thysanoteuthis major. Next base: position 47,313,285 of record OY735206.1, read on the forward strand.
TAGTGTGGGACATTTCTTGAACCTATATCTACCGATTTCGGAAAGTGCTCTTCAATGTGACTCCGTTCATTATAATTTGTTCCCCTCTATCTACGTCCTGAAATTTTTTGTTAATATTATTAAACTAATCTGGGGATTTGTTGGGTCTCTTTGAACAATCCACTATGTTCTTTGCCTCTGTGATAGCCGGTTTTATGATCTGTCTCCCTTCTTTATTCAGATCTCGATAAAGATTTTCTTTTATTATTCTGAAAAGTGTGGTTCTGTGCGCATTGGACAGTTTTTAGTTTGCATCTGTTCAGGCTTGCTTCTTTGACAAGTCTTCTTTTTTTTTTTTTGTATATATCTGTTATTGAAACGGATATCACTTTTTTCGTCTTATCTTGTATATGTTCCATAGTCTTGCTCGTGTTCTGTTCATGTGCCGTGGGTTTTCAGAAATCTTCCATTATTATTATTATTATTATTATTAGTAGTAGTAGTAGTAGTAGTAGTAGTAGTATCAATGTACCAGTTACCTGGTGGTCAAAGCTAAGGACTGACTGACAGCAAGTCTCCTCAAGTCGCAAACCCTCCTCTTAGCACTCTCACTGTCAACAGCAGTGCTGTAGATTACAGTTCCAAACAAGTTGCCTGGGGTTGTGACTGGAGGCTGAGTGACAGTAAGTTTCTTCAGGCTTTCAAAACTCCTCTCGTATCGTCCTGACCTATCACAGCGGTGCTGTTGTTTGTACCGCCCCCACCATGCTTTTTCTTGGCTGTCAGGCCATTGCTACTAACTTGGAGTCATACGTCTCATATATCCATTTTTTTTCCTCAGTATTCATGCAGAACCCAGTAGTGATCTTGTATGTATAGTCCCAATCGTCCCTCTTATCTTCAGTTCCTCCGATCTCGTTTTCAGGTTCCGAGTGCACCCACTATTACTAGTACTACTCTGACTTTCATGTTCAACAACCTCTCCAGTTCCCTCATCGAGTCCTCGTATTTCCCTATTTTTTTCACTATCTTTCGTATTTGAAGTACTCCAATGAACGGACCGACAAACGAGGAAGCTTATGATAATGCACAAGGTTCTACACCCGAGAAATGACACAAATAGACTGTTCGTGAAGTGAGAAAGAAAGTTGCAAAACAGAACGATTGAAATATTATACAAGATGCCTTAAGCAGTGCAACAAACACAGAAGTAGCAAACAAGGGAGATGTAAAGAAAACAACGATGAAAGAAAATGGGAACAGAAAGAAATACCCGGGGAATTCAAAAACAATTACATATACCACGGATGAGAAATCATGGAAACTAGGGAGTCCAAAACAAATGCATTAGGACGAATTGTCAAAAATTCGACGCAACCCAAACAGCTATTTTCGGGGATTGGGGTGTGACTGTGAAGAATACAAGTAGCAAAGTAAGAGTACATTAATACACACGACAGAGTAATACCTGTTATACACTCAGAAGTAAGTAAACGACTATGCAGACAAATAGTATCAGCACAAACCAGACACATACCTAGAAAACAAGCCACTAATTACTTTGGGACTTTGACATCGAAACCAACCACCAACCAAAATGAGATGACCAAACCTGGTTAATAATTTCAAGTTAGTATTCGTGCCTGAGTAGAAGAAAAACAGGACAATGCAAACCTCCGTACTTGGATGATTAACGCAATGCGATCTTTCAAAATTAGTCCTCTTATTTAGCCTCGTGTCAGACTAAGCTGATCTTGGTGCGAATCACTAGTGGAAAGGTATAAATTCAATGTTCGGTGATATTGACAATTGCTGCCAACTCTATACTGTAAAATTAAGGAAAGGTCGGACTTCTGAATTATTGCTTGAAACGTTCGTCTCATTATTCTCTTTCCGGAGTGTAACACCGATACGTCTGCTACATCTTTTGTCAGTTTTCATGAAGAAAGTGTCTGATCCTCAAGATTGGCCGGAGACAATTTCATCTTATCCCGTAATTAATTACATCAGCCAGTCTTCTGTCGCGTTTGCTTCTCCGTTTATGAAATTGCATTAATTTCCTCATCTAATGTTTATTAGTAATCTTCGAGAACAGGTCTGGTTAATCGCCCAATAGAAGCCGTCATTTGACCAATGTCTTCTGACAGCAAGTCATGTTGAGGATGATCAATTGAAAAATTCGAAAAAGGGATTATCAATAAGAATAAGTTTCTCCCGTTCGCCTTCTGATGGACAGTGATCACTAAAAAAAAAGTCTGAATATCTTTTTTGTTTAAATGTATGAAAGTCGGACACAAACTAAGAGTCAAATTTTTCATAAAGTTACATTTATAAAATTTACATTTACATAAATTGGACCCTTTACTTAACATAATCGGGGGTGAGGAAAAAAAAAATTGTAATGGATGAATATTGAAATTACATACCTGTCACTCATTTGCTGCGGCTTATATGAATGATACATGAAGACTCACAAAGCCGGCCACCGAAAACAAACTTAAAACTGAAGAAACCTATTATCTAATATGTTTCTAATTATAATAACTAATACTGAGGTCTACAACAATTTTTTCTAATAATCGATATTATAGGAGAGGGTATTGCTCATCTGGTTCACTGGGAGATTCAAGTTCATTCTCTGCATCAGATAGAGCATGAATATACTCTGGTAGAAGGGAATTCATAAAAAAAATTGTTGATAATGAGTTTTTTTACATTTCCCCGGAAGGACACTGGATGTGACAGGTGGACGGGTGGGAACTGCATCGCTGTAAGATCATTAAATGCACAAGAAATCCGAGTAAAGTCGACACGCAAGGCTACAATCAATACTCGGAAATATGGGGAAACAGGTTCCATAGAATCAATACATACTAGTTGCAAACCGATGCTCTATAAATACTAATAAAACTACGTAAACTGGGTGTTGCGTGGGGTAAATATATCTTCAAACTTGATCACGTATATTCTATGATCGTATACAAATTATTTATCCATTAAGAATTTCGCTACAAATATATGTGTATATTGGTTTTGCATACATTAGGACTGGTTTGTCCCTTTCTGTCTCTGATGTGCACAAGACACTTTATGATAAATCAATCAAAACATATTTGTGTCATATATGTGAGTTGAAGAAAAGTTGACAGCGTAGACAGAAAAACAAATTATTTGGAGGACAAACAGAAAAAATGATTGATTTTGGTTTTGCGAAATTACCTCCATAAAGAAATTACCATACGATAATGAAAAGGGATTAGGTTATAATTAACTAATGACTGAATAACGCAAATATTTATCAATTGATTTCACTGCTGAGTACGCTTCCGGAGTCAGCTATATATCTGCTCTGACCAAACCGTAGCACATTTTTCCCTGATATTTGGCATACTTAAAAACAGGAGAGTGGAATTGAGAGAATAAAAAGTGTAGCTTTTATGTTGATGTTATTACCACGACGTTTTAATCGATCCATTCTACGTACTTCTTCGATAATACTGTTTAAGGAAAAGGGGAAGAGAACGTTGTTTGATTAAAAAAAAACGGAGCGACAGAAAAAAAAAAGTGTTCCCTCTTTTCTCACGGATCATACACCTGAATATTACTGCGCAAATCTTACCGACCCTCGTACATTTACCTTCCATTTACTGTACCTATATGTGTACACCACCCAACATACCCATAGATTGTAATTAGATTTGAATGGTAAATGTGGGAAGGGTGCGCCATTGGCTAAGGAGAAAGTGATTAATTTTGGGGGCGGATCAATACACTGTTGACTCGGTGCATTGTAGCCAGAGGTATCGAATTAAGGTAAACATATAAAAGCTGTAATCTCCTATTGTACCAAAGGTCCTAATTTTGATCTTCAACAGGAACTAGTTAGAAAAACCCTCCCATAGGGCGGTTTCAGGTAGTGATTATAATGCTGGATGCGATGGAGTTCTGAGATAAAAGATTTCCATAATTCCCTTAGTTTTCTGAGTCTCCAACTTTCTTGAAGCATCATTTCGTTCTCAATTATTGATAATTCCCATATAAATTTACTCATTTGTATCGTCGAGTTGGATTATTGGCAAAAGTTTGTAAAATCCGCTTGTTGAAACCAAAAGAAAGATGATCCAGTCCTTTTTAGCCATTCAGCAAAACACGAGGTAAAAGTGAAGGAAAATAGAGAAATATCAAAATCTAAACGACAAGCTGCAAAATTTATGGAATACAAAAAACAATCGTATTCAATAATGGAAGAAAAGGTCTCAAACCGACGAAAAATATTCGAAGAAAATCCTCGATTCAATGTCTGAAACAAAGCAAGTCTCAGAAGACTGGAACACGGAAATCGTAATGATTCTACATAAAAAAAAGGAAAGACCTCATCAACTACAGACATATAAACTTACTTAACTGATTCTTGGAACTTTTGACTAAAATCATCACCAATCAAATCTCAAAAACAAAATGAAGACCGACCATGGGATCGAGCTGGCTCTAGAAGCTACTCATCCATAGACCATTTCCATTCAATAAATCAACTAAAAGAAAAAATAGTACGATACAAAATGCCACTCGCTGTAGCATTTATCGACTTCAAAAAGGCTTTCGACTCTGCAGAAATTCCCATGGACATGAATGGCATCACTCTATAAGGCGTAAACCGAATACATGTTAGAGTACTGCAACATATATAAAGTTAAAGCAACTCCTTTATCAGACTATTTTAAGTTTTTGAGCCCTTCAAGCTCCAAAAAGAGTAAGACAAGGTCATACCAAGCTACTTCAAGTTGTTTTCTAAAACGTAGACTGGGAGAATAGAGGAATCAAAATAGAAAGCAATTATCTGCACAACCTCTGATTTGCAGACGACATTGCCTTTTTCGGAGAGAACCAACACGACCTCAAACTAATGCTAAATGAACTAAACGAAGAAAGCAAAAAAGTCGTCCTAAACATGAACTTTAGCCAGACAGAGGTCATGTGCAATATTCACGCCGGAAATAAGAACACAACTATCAAAATCGAAGATGCAACATTGGAGAAAGTAGAACATTACATCTCCCAACGACAATGAATCTTTACAAAAGGAGAATAATTCAAACGAAGAATCACTCCAGGATAGCACGCCTTTAGCAGAACAAACTCAACGATCAGAAACAAAAAAAATCCATCAATCCTAAAAAGATATATATATATATAACCAATGCATCCTCCCGATAGTCACTCATGGAGCTGAAATGGAACCTAAGAAAGAGATAGGGTTGCACAGAAGAGAATCATGTTCAACCTCACATGGAGAGATCACAAGACAGCACAGTATATCGGGGAAAAACAGAAGTCCGAGACATCATAAAATCTATCGGAAAACTCAACTCGCATTGGGGTGGCCATGTTGCAAGAATGATAGACAACTGATTGACATCACAGCTCACAACATGAACGTCCAGAGATCACATGCGCAACTGAGGTCGGTAGGATATAACGTGGAAAGACGAACCAGACTAATACAGAGAGTATAGGCTTCACGACGACTACGATAGAAAAGTGTATCGAATTTTGGGGGAAGGTATCTATCCAATGATGGACAATAAAAGACATGATGGTGATGATGATGAAGTTTGGAGTTTATAAGACTTTGTTCATAAATAATCCACTTTATTTCTGTAACAGTAGTCATGATTTAAGTATAGTGAAGTACTTAATCACCGTGAAAGTATCACTAAATATATTTGAATTTCGATTAGATGTTTTTTGTAGAAAAAACACTGAATTAGTTACAGCAGAAGAGTATATCTTTTCAAATAGTGCATAAGATGTATTTCTATCAGCAAGATTCTTACGTTAAGTGGAATAATCCATTGTATCAAATTTATTACACATGTAGATCATCTTTCTTTTATAATAACGGAGGTTTGAAATAAATCTTATTTTGATGGGCTAGTTCTCAATGAGAGATTTTAAGTATGATTGTGCAGCACCAATGGGAGATATGTTTGAGGAAATCAGGAGAAAACCCGTCATGATCGAAAGAGCAGAGACCTTTCAATCAAGATATCAAGCGATGAACACAGCCCAATGATGTAGATTCAGCTCTTTCGTTCACGATGGAGATCAAGGTAGCGAAACAGTTCTTGACAGGAGAAAAAAAAGAATTTGACTAGCCGATTCTGAATTCTAGGTGGAGCTGTTTATAATCCCTAAGCACGAATTACTCCAGGAAAGACAAGAATTCGCTTATGTCTGCGCCAGAAATCTTCATTCAACGAGTGGAGAAATGAGATCTTAACCCTGAAACTAATTTATATGCTCCAGAAGTAGCATCCAACTTACTCAATCTTGACAGGGTTCAAAATTAATCAGTGCTTAGTTCACATAAGTAACGTCAGTGGAAATTTGAAGACAGTCTGTTGTAATTCCATTGTTTATCCAGTCGAGAAGAATTCCTTCAGCGGAATCCATTACATTGTCAATAGTTACTATCAATTTTTTTTCCATCCAAATGAATATCTATTTGCCCTAAATGGTATAGTCGTATGGTGGCCTTAATAAACCTTGGATGCTATGAATATGAGTGGAAAATCTACTGAATTAAATTAAAGCATGTATGTACTGAAATTATCATACTTTATAAGAACGTAGCTTTATTTTTAAACATCCTGATCACCAAGAAATTCAGCTGTCGCAATCTTGGCTTTAATTCTAGGTCATCCTCAGAACACTAGGAATACATGTCTATCTCAAGAGTGAGGTCAGACGTGCCATGGGATTTCATACGTCCTATCAAGAAATAACATTCAAATGATCATTCTGCATCTGGAATCGACATCTGCTTTCTAAAAATATCTGTTTTTGATACTTTTGAGACGATCTTAGGAGACATAATACAGAAAACTGAATATCCTTCCGATAGTCACCTATGAAGCTGAAATAACACATTTAGCAATGAGTTGATTAGGTTGCAAAAATGTCAAACAACTACTGGACATCATGACCCACAACACTGATCCCCAGGGACCATATGCGAAACTGTGACCACCACAAAAAGTTCAGGAAGTACTGGCTCCGTGATACCCACGATAGAGGGGTCTGACGAATTTTCGGGAAAGTTTTTTCCCAACGACCGACATTAAAAGGATGATGATGATGATGATGATGATGATGATGATGATCCTGTTTGAACAAAATTTGACTAGGATTCAATTATTTTCAGAAAAATGCTTACAATCCTCGGATCGAAAAGTTGATAATTTTGCCTTTTTTAAAATCAATGTTTTCTCATATTTTTACCTATAATATTTACTATTCATTGTATGATGTCACTGATAAAGACCATTTCATAATCCACCCCCAAGAATTTGTTACTCGGGTATGCTCATAGAATTATGACCAAGTATGAGAACCCTTGAGCACGACAAAAAATCCGATACTTTGGGAATATTATAACGTACATGCACTGCATATATAACATAAATGTACCGCCGACAGGCAAAGAAATCTCCCGTAGGTTTTTGAGAAACTGCTTCTGTAAAATTGCTATCTGACTGACTGGCTTTATATGGATAAAAAATAAATAATTGGATTTCGTTTAGGAAATGTATATTTTGCCTAGGAATAGAAGTAAATACGGTATGTCCGTCCCCCAGGAATTAATCGATCGATAAATGCTCGAAGCATTCAAAGTCCATCATATTCGACTTTTCGTACTTGCAAATGTTTATACAAAGTAAATACTTATTGAATATTTCAACAGAGCTCTAATATGCTCTCATAACTAATTTAATTTCAAGAGGAAGTACTTTACTAGCCAATATTTGGTGAATTCTGGCAGGGGATCTTCTTTTTATCTTCTATTATTATCTATTGATTTATTGTCAAGTCAATTTCTAACAGTGATTCTCACATGGTTGATATATAGGTATCCCTTGCTTTTCAAATGTTCGCTTTACGCCACTTTCTCGCTTTTAAGAAGAAAGGTGAAAACTGAAATAGTGTTTTTTAAGAGTAAACAGTTATATAAGAAATATTTAGCCTCTTTCTCTCTCACCCCCCTCTCTCTCTCTCTCTCTCTCTCTCTCACACACACACACACACACACACACACACACACACATCCCAGTCCTCCGTATCTCAACCCATCCAAAACTTCACCGACCAAAATCATCAGCATATTTTGCGGCTTAAAACGCTCAAAAATCTTTCCTATATTAATCGATGGTGATTGTTTCAGAACTTTCAAACATTCTTACTTCCATGGTGATGCTCTACCGCAACGGTTACCCCTCCCCCTCTCACGAATGTTTGCTTTAGGCCACTTCACTTTTCTTAAAGACCTGAACCCGCCATAGCTTTAACCTACATCAGTAAACATCTGCTCTGTATTTCGATCCATTCTGCACATCCATCAGCAATATGTGTCCTCAGGTAGAAGATAATCCTAAGTGTGTTACAGGTAAAAAAAAAAAATAGATAAAAAAAAAATTGGCAAACATTGGATTTTCACTTTTGGGGTTTACAAACGCTGAGAAAAATCCCCATGTAACGTAATAATAATTGCCTTTTCGGTTTAAGCAAGTTCTACTTTAGATAGCAGGAAAAACCTGTACATTTTGAGCGGAGCTACAAATGGCTCTCAGAACCATTTTTCAAAGAGAAATAAGTTATTTAGTGGCAAGCACTTCATAATCTCAGTAAAAACGTATTCAATTAGCCTAAATAATGATTTGTACATTGCTTGTTGTGGTAATATATTCATATTTTTATTGCAATTCAAAAAGTGTTTCAAAAACGAAAGTTGACATACTCTCTAGTAAGTATTTAGTCATTTAACCTATGTGGAAGTCAGGCATTAAATCGACTAATGCAACCAAGCTTGAACAAATGATATTCAACAATGGATTTTAGTATTTCGAATACGTACGTGTATCGTTTCGTTAGAGTTTATCATTCTCAGGTAATCTTTTAATTTAAGAATACATGGATTTGATGTTAGTCATTCATTATTCATCTTTGTGCAATAACTGCAAGTACACTGCAGAATATTTACATATTTACATTGTTGATATTTATCAAGTAATAAATGCTGAAATATCGATTTAAAATAATATTCCTATGTCACTACTCAATTTAATTTCTCGTTGCAATTGGCAACATCTACGTCAATAAGTAATTTCATAATTTTGAATATCATTAAGGATAACACCTTATTTTCTTCATAGTTTTAGGTTACATAGCTTCTACAAGTCAATTTGTGTCTAATGAATACTTTCTAGCTTTAATATTGATGCGTTACAATTCACACCGTTGAATTATTTTCTTTGAACTCAGCCGATAATTATTTACGACAGATGTTCAAGTATGGAATTGTAATCTCCACTCGGTAAAGCCCTCGCTAAAGTGGAAATTGATATGATTGGATGATTTAATAGGTCAAAATATGACTGATTCTGTTATTCATACAATGTATAAATACATACATACATACATACATACATAAATGGACTCATTTTCTCTATCACACCTAAATTAATCCCGCGGAATAGATATGCTTACGTAAGATTTTTATTCATTCAAAGAAGCTTAGTTTGGTACCAGGCGATAGAAAGGAAGCATCTTGCAAGGATTGAACTCACCACACTAGCAAAATTGATCGCTCTTCAAAGATATTTCTAACCATCGCCCTACGACAGATTTCAGATATTCACGAAATTCACTAAGCATTGCTTAGTCTTACGGAGGGTTACAAGTGTGGTACCTTAACGATTATTGTCTTTACTACAGATATTTGACATAATAGTTTCTGTGACTTCATTGCCAACTCTGTTCCACAGCTGAGTATTACCTGTATTTCAGGCTTAGCTCAGTGAGACGAAAAGGCCAATATTACGATATCAAAGAAATTAGCCGACAAGATGATTTTGCTGAACGTGAGATTTTGCTGATGCCCGTTTAGAAGTTTAGTTACCAACTAGACATTTATTTTACTCACATTTTTGAATTATTACTGTTGCTTTTTATGTATAACTCGTTATTTCTTGATTGTTAGTTAACGGTGTGAATGGGAACTTGATAGAAAAAAATTAAGCCTCGGGTGATATTCGAACTGCCTATCCGCCATATCTATCCCACCGGTCAAGTTACCTAAACCCAGCAGTTACAATTTTCCAAATCTACCCATGTAGCTGATCTTTATGTACTCATAATTCCAGGTTCATCTCACGTTCTTTGTTTTTCATTTTATACTAGTATTTTTTGTCCTTATATTACTTGAATTTCTTGGATGAATCATTATCAATTATTATCAGTTTTTTTTGTCTTTCAGGTCAAAGGAGATCCAAAATGAAGAAAAAATCTTTTTTAAAACTACAAACTGGCCGCTGGTACTCAAACACAATAAGTATGACACTATTTGATTTCTGTCTGCTTCATGCTTAGCGTTACACTGCACAATACTTGGCTAAAATGATTTTGCAACGTTATTATTTTTAAAGAAGTTTCTGCATCTTTTTTTATGCAAGCATAATATTTTTGATTATATACCAGAAGCGCAACTTTGCTGTAAATATGACATTTGGTGCAAAAAATAAATGAAAAGCGTGATCACACTGATCACATACACTCACCAACACTCTTTCCTTGATTTTTCCATAATATTTTTGCCCGGTTTTATCGTTTTCTTTTGGGGGATCCTAGGCATCACATTGCCATAACATTCTGAACGTCTACGAATCATCACACCATTTTATTTTGTGGCCTGCCACAACTTCGCTTATGATCTCGAGGGATTCACATTGTCAGTTGTGATGTCCGATGGTTGAATGATGTTCCTGCAACATGATTTGCCTATTCCAATTAAAGTTTTGCCTGTGTTTTCTAGAATAACGACTTTTGGGAACCTCTTTACTATATTTTGCTGTTTGGCGATCTTCCCACGTGATGTTTAACATGATTTTTTTTCTTGTTCGATATTCGTTCTCCTTGTTCTCACCACATCAACATCGAAAGGTTGGATGAAAGGGTATAGCATTAACATATATACACACGTATACGTCAGCTTGATAGTGACTGTATTCATTCCCATCTGGTACACGGCATACCAAATGTGGATAAATAAACGTAAAAGGTTGATACGCTCTGCCTGCATTGAGTTATCGTTAAAAATCCTTTTTTTTTTTAATTTTTTGCTTGATCAAGAGCACCGAAATCGGGTACCAGAGGAAAAGTGCAACTATCTCAGCCACAAATCAAGTTTATTCCTTGTGTATATAATCGAGCAACAGTCATTGTGTCCACCAAAAGATCACATGATATGAAATCACTTTGCTTAGCTGTGTCTGACACAGAGCCACAATTATAGGGGTTCTCAAGGGAAAACCCAACTCATTATGCACGAATAACGATCTGCTTAACTAGTTTGCTAACGATTTTCCCATAGTGAGGCGCTCTGGAGATTTTGTAGTTTGATAATTACTGACAAATGATCATGTGATATGCTTTTTTTATTTTCAAATTTGTTTTAAAGTATTTTCAAGATGAAAGGTTTTGCTATAGCGAAGGAGAATAGTTAAAAAAAAAACAATTTTTTTTCTAAACAAAAGTGATTCGTACTTCAAATAATAGCAAATTTGAGGAGAAAAAATAAATGGAAAGTTCGGTAGTTGTAAAACAATAGAGACGACGAGAAGCAAAGGAAATATAACTTTTAAAAAGTTTTTATACTGAGTTTCGCGGTGATTAATTAGGAAGTTCAAATTCCCATTGCTGTCTCGACGTTTGCAGTTCAGTTTCTCCAACTCTCTGATCAGAAAATGTCCAAAATTGAGTATCCCTGGATAATTGCCTGCTGAACTGTGCAAATAATTATGAACAATGCAAGGAGTGCGGCCAATGGCTTTATGTTGACAGTCTTTTAAGTCGACTTAATTTTTCTTTGTTGACGGCGAAGAGTTTTTTTCTGTTCTTTCAGATTGAATGGCTGGAAAAATAATACCATTTTATCGGTAGTCTCTACGATAACATTTGTTACTGGTAGTGAATGGTATGTTGGCTCCGCTTCTCTTTGCTTTTTGCTGTTTCTCATTTCGTATTTCAGTATGACCTGCGGAACAGTCCAGAAATATTAAAAATAGACAGTTGTATCGGATTCATACGTGTCTTGGTACCTATCATCTATTGATGGTTAGTAGGTTTGTCATGTAATTTGGTTCGCTAGTGTATGAGTGCAATGGTCACTGGGTACCCGAACCATTATAACGTATTAAGCAAAAGCTTTATGAACTATTATCAATCATTACTCAGAGTTACCAGAAATCATTGCCCGAAAACAAGTAAAAGCAAATATTTTGAATACATCTTATCATGACAGATAGGCCCTGGTTACATTGAAGGTCGGCGTAACACAATATTCAAATTCCACCTCTTATTTTGGCTTTTTGCCTTATTGAGATAAGCTTAGTAAATTTGTTGTTGTGAATTCTATCCTTACAAAGTGTCTCGTGATTGAAGCTTTGTATTTTGCTAGATTTTACTTAGTAAATATTTGATGGCATATCTTGTCTCTTGATTAGATACGTATTTCCAACCAACTGCTGATTCTCAGGGCAAGCGGGCTCTTGACTCTGAAGATTAGCGTGATCGCACAAACTTCCCATTCCTTTCTCTCTATTCTGGCCTTGTGCTAGAGTAAGTTAAGGTTATTAAACATTGACTGGTGCCGAAAAGAGATTATAATTGATTTGGGGATAGAATTGAATTGTTAACAAGAATCGATAGTAGACTTTACTTTGGCGTCACTTTAAAATAGAAATGACAAGTTAGTTATGAAAACAAATATCGAATTATAGCTGCAAATAATTGATTATCATGTTGATCTTTCTTTCCTTGTCTGGCGTGGCTAACAAACATGATTATATCTTACAAGATTATATTTAAATAAGGCGTTGCCATTTTGTATTGAATCTTTCATGTGGCGTAAGGTGGACGATGAGTTTAAAGTTATGTGGGCGTTAAAGATTTTATTACTACAATTCTTTTCTTTCCTTCTAGAACGAATTCACTCCGTTAAATAAAGAAATCTTATTTGTTGTTGCCAAAAAAAAAAAAAAAAGGCAGAGATGGAGTAGTGTGGATTTGAATACAGCTGATTTGATTTATGAACAGTTCCGCAAACGAGACATGCTGCTACTTGGCCACCGGCAATCAGAGATATCTATGAAAACAACCACAGTACTATTGAAAGTGATGCTAGTAATAAATAAACTAACTAATAACTAAAAATAACAACGAAAGTCCGACCATTTTTTGTTGTATTTGATGAGATTACAAGAAATTGTTTTTTTTCGTAGACGTTGCAATCCCAGGAAAAGGCATGATGTTAGGTAATAAAACATTATAACTGATCAAACGTACGTCAGGGATGTTTCTTGTCTTCCATAGGAACTATGTTTCTTATGGATCTTGTAGAATCCACAACTGACTGGTTGAGAACCGTCTTTCTGACACGTGAAGAAATTAGAAAGGTGCTAACAAGTGATGACTCAAACAAGAAAAATTCGCACATAGTATCATAATATCAAATTTTCTGTAAAACATTAAAAAAAACAACAGGGAATGAATTTCATCAACAGATAATAGGAAATAACTGACTGGAATGACTTGATATTTTTTCAATATATACAGTGTTCAAAACTGTAAAGCTTTCCAGACACATATATATATATATATATATATATATATATATATATATATATATATATATATATATATATATATATGTGTGTGTGTGTGTGTGTGTATGATAAATTGTGTGATATATATAATTATTAATTGCGTTACGTTATATTGAAACCTGAATCTGAAATGATCGCTGTCATTATACGATTAATATATCACTTTGCCTAGAAAATGTAAATTGAATGAACAATTAAAGAGAATGAGAGCTCTTATGAGAATCAAACCTGCGGCCGATAGGGTACCTACTCCAACGTAGCGTTGCTTTTACCACCAGTAATGCAGAGGCCAAAATAACTGTTTTCTCTCCAAATTCTTATCTCGTTTATTCTTGGTCTATATCTGCTCTATTCGTTTTTGGTGGGTGGGGGTTCTATTGAGACAGATATGTATTAAGAAATTAATATATGATCCGACAGAATTATAATAAATTGTGTCATATTATATTGAAACTCTGTTTTGAAATGATCTTCCGTGGACACATGGTTATTATATCACTTGGCCTCTACAACGGAAATTTCATTCCATTAGCAGCCCTATTTTCCTCAATTGTTCATTCTATTTAGAATAAACTAGATTAAAAATTGATTTGAAAACAGTTATTGGACCCTTGCAAAACCATAAACAGTTTAACTCAATGGTAAGAGGAGTGCTACGATTAAGTAGGGTCGGTTGCAGGTTCGATTTCTGCCGTAAACCAATTTTCTTTGATCGTTTAAGTTTTCCAGGCCAAGTAATACATTATCTGTGTGATGACGGGAGACCATCTCTAATATAATATAACGCAATTTATAATCAATTTGTAGGATCATATATCCATCTCTTTATTATATATACATATATATATATATATATATATATATATATGTGTGTGTGTGGGTTAAGCTCTTATACTTTATACAGTTTTTCGTCTATAATCTAGTTTCTTATTTTGCATTCACTATTTCCCTCGTGATGAATAAATATCTACTGAAATAAAAGATCTATCACATTTTTTTCAATCAATAGATACACCTTAAGAGAATCAAATTTATATTGATCCACAAAACAAGTCTTTCAGACTCAGTGTCACTCTATTGCTCGCTGGAGTGGCTTTATGCCATGTAACCATTTTTTTGCATTCACTAAGAAAGGAATTTTTATTTCATCTCTGATCGTTTTCATTATCCATCGATCATCAGCCATGGCCAGAGGATGTTGAACTTGCTGACACCGGAAGTTCATAGAACGTATCATATGTTCATAGGCAGCATCAAAATACCTCAGTAGAAATCAACGGAACATTGCTTCTCCTTTCACAGATGACCTCAGGAAAACTTCTGATGTGTAATTCTATGAGAGCCGCCGTTGTGTATTTCAAGAGGAAGAAATATACGAAGTTATGTTAAGGAACAATTACTATCTGTCCTTGCCTAACATTTCACATGAATATATTTCATATCATACACGCACTCACACAAACACTCGTGCAAACACAGTCATTTACGTTCGTATGCATATATGTCCTCATATAAAAAGCGATAGTTTTAAGACTAAAGGTATGCAAAAATCATAACAATAAATTAGATATACTTATTTGATTTTTGGTACTTCTTTTGTAATTCTTATGACGGCAAGATATCACACCTTGATAAGCAAAATGCAGATAAATGTACAGGAACATGCAAAAAATAAATAGACACCCTCATATTGGTAACAACTCTCCGTCAACAACTCTAGAAGAAATTCAAACTAACCCAAGGACAAAAAAAATTTCTCCATCAGATTTGCACCTTCCAAGCATGATTAATATCGAGAAGAGAAACGAGTGAATAAATGAGATGTGTAATAAGTCCTTACTCTGCCAAACCAGTCCTCAGAGAGAAATCCCATTGAATATTTCCGAGGATAGCTTATGTAAAAAAAAAAGTCTCAAAAGCCATTAACATGGTTAGATTTACTGAAAGCAAGTATGTTCCTAAATATATCAAACTGCAATTTCAAAACCTATTAATCCCATACAAAAAATAAGTTGTTAATTTCAGAAAATATTTACGATTGAAAGTGATTGAATAGAGGTAAACCAAGTCTGTTGGTGTCTATTTACTTCTTGCATGCCTCTGTATTCCAAACACTCAAAGTCACTTTCACGTAATTCTTTTGATTTCGCATTAGACTTGCTACAAAACAGCACCATGTTTCCTTTACTTGTGCAATGTTTAAAATTATAGAATTAATATAAATGGATTTTGTTCAGTTCATATTCTGCATTGAGTAGAAAACCATGTCTCTGCTCATAAACGAATCAAACATTTTAATTAGCGAAAATAAAATAGACTTGATCATTATACTGAACGTCATATTTATTTCTTTTATCTCCGAAGTGAACTGCTAGGTGTCGTTAAGATGTAAAGATGGTAAGTCTAGTGTTTTGTACCATAAGTAGAGCTTCAGTCAAGTCGACGATCAAACACCAACAAGGTTTCCCTTGAACTGGTGAGATTTCAGACTCCAGGTGCATCTTGATCGGTTACCATTTTTGTCTGGTGTCCGAACCATTTGATTCTCTGGCATTGGAAGTATTGGTCGACAGTTTCGGTCGACGAGTTTCTCATAACTAATCAATTGCCCACTTGATTTATGTTACTTTTTTTTACGGCTCCTCATCTCGTATGCAGTGATTTCGCTCTCTGGAGCTATGGTCAGAGTCAACGTCTGTCACAGGTGGATCAGTGTGGACAGAAATATGGTATTCTTCAGCTGGGCCTTGATATCTATGAGGATATTTTTGGCCCTTTTTTAGGAAAAACAGATGGGAGATTACATTTAGGTGATTTTTGTATTCATATTTCCATCCAAGATTAAAGAAAGCTTATCAGATATCCATGTAGAATATTGAAAAAATGTTATCCCTTTTGAAGCGTATAATACATTGCTGATATGGTGTGGCCTGCTTAGTACCTCGGATAATTGAGTATTTCACACCGATGCCAGAGATATAAAACTAAGAAATTCGAATTAATAGATGGACTGGCCGTCTCTCCTTGGAAATTTTGCACGAGAATAACTTCCATGCCTTTATTTCCCCCTGTATGTTACTTTCCTCAATGTTTACTGCATTATAATGACACCAAGCAGCACAAAGTTTTTTTTAACGCTCCTGTACATATTGTAGAGTGGATTGGTACAGACATTGCAGAGATCTTCTTTCAACAGGCATCAAAGTGTAACCTCTGATACAAAATATTTCAGTGCAATTGGGAGATGTTCCATGGGAGACAGATCTCCAGAAAACAAGCTTATACTAATGGGTTTCTTATGACGAATGATGAACTGGATACAAAATGAATATTTTGAATATTGATATTCCGTACAGGAAAACAATACAGCTTAGAAATGTAAATTATCTCCCAATTCCAAACTTCCCCAATTCACTTGGCCCGTGTGTTATACTTGAATTATCTGAGTAAATAACAATATGATTGATGCATGACCGACTGTTTTTCATTTATTTCTGTATAATGATATCCGTCAATTCTCGGATATGTTTGGATTTTTACTGATGAATTAGAGCAAAATACTGAGTTTGTTTCAAATGATCGGTATGATGATCGAACCAACTAACAACGGCCTGCAGGATAGGCTTTTGATCATTGCTATACGATGTGTATTCTGATGTGGGTTTTTTTTTCATTCATAACATTTATGAACACAGCGCTTTCATATCAGCTCATCAATAATAGTACACCCAATGAGAATTGGAACCCCTGATTAGCAGGTTTAGCTATATATAGGACCTGTGTTTTTATCTGATCCTTTTTTTTTTCTCTTCTGATTTCTGAATTTACCACAGTTTGATATCAGACCAATAATACTGAGGAAATGAATGAGGATTGAACCCACCAACAACGTCAAGTATGATAAGTTTGCTAATCATTGCAATACAACGTGCATTCTGATTTTCTTTTTCTTTTTTTTCATATGATTTAATCATTTATCCAAGTGGAAAAATTACAGATATATCTGAATTGAGATATTCAATTTTTTGTTTTTGTTTTTCTTTAAAAAAAATCCTTTGGCTGTTTACTGGGAAAAGTTCATTGTTTAAAATAGGGGATAAAAAATATATATCGCAGCACAATTTTTACCCTTTAGTGGAAGAATCAAGTGGTCGAGAAAATCAAACTGGTCATTACAGTAGATTTGCTTTCATTAGCAAACTTCTCCAGCTTTTAGAAGAAGATGATTTTGACAAGATGACCTGCTGGTTGAAGGGGTTTTGTATTTTCCAACAGTACCAGAGGCCAGTAATCGAGCCTTGGTAAAGGATAGCATTCTAAATGCTGATTTCCATGGCAGTCTATCTGAATGTGAGATTACCTTGACAATGATCTTTGCCTCCTGTACCTACCTTTGGTTTGTGTCTCTCAAAAGTATTCTTAGCAAATATGGTTTAATAAGATTTTAAGTTTTTCCCATCAAGGCTTGTCTTTGCAAACAAACAAAAAAGGATGAGGAGCTTCAAAGACTATAGCAGGTCCACCGATGTTTCAGATAGTGAGGTTGCCTGGAAGACCTAGTTCTCGTGTCTCCTTGTGGACAGCCTCCGTTGTCCAAAGGCAGTAGTCGATTTTACAAGAGATGATGCAATTTTTTTCTGAATCCCTGAATCTCTTCTGTGGTATTGTTGTTCAACAAACTAGATACCAGTTTGCCGAAGAGGATGCCCTTTAAAACAAGATTGTCTCCCATCTCCGCACATGATCTTGCCCGCACAGATTAACCATTTTACAGCATAGTTTCAATACTCGTTGCATTGGTTATTTATTGGGATTCGGTGTTATTCATTTTTGACGACGCTGCTATATGATCCAGGATTCGGCACTATAAACAATGATGGAGTTTATTTTTGTGTATCTTTCCCGTTTCGATTTTTTTTTTTTTTGTTCTTTTCACTCAAGACACTTTTGCACCTTCGACCAAATGCTAGTCTGTTGTCTACATGGTATCCTATTATATGACCTGACTCAAGTAGCTGGAGATGGGATGCAGTTGATTCTCATGTCTAGATATACGTTGATGGAGTGATTTATTTGATTTTTTTTCTTCAAGTTTTGATTACATTTGCACTGGGAGAATCTAAACTTCAATGTCGTAATCTTATCCTATAAACTAAGTCTTAAGTAATTTTTTGTATTAAACAAAACAACAGTGTGTAGGGTTTAATTTTTTTTCTTACTGATCGATAAATTGTCTGTTTCTTCTATCAACCAAATAAAAAGTGATTCTGGTGTATCAACGATTTAGAATAGACGTAAATAAATAACTCAACTTCAAAACCCGATCGGTACTGTTTAAGTTCACTTCACAGTAATACCCTTGGAAAAGGTATAAATCAATTTCATTTCCCCCAGCTATGGAGAAGAACAGCTATGATTCCAAACAAGGGGATGAAAACCCCTTACAGCAGTTTGACGCCCAATATGACGTCCTAGATGTAGCTCCTGCATCCAAGCTAATGCCAGACGTATTTCTCTTTGCTTTCCTCTGGACTATACTAACGAAACTGTAAAGGGGATTCCGACCATGCCAAGATCTCCATACACTCTGCATGAGCATACACCCTGAGGGCAGGAGCACTTCAGTATATTTCCATCGTCTGAAGAGATAGAATCAGCGCTTACGAATGCGTGGAACTAAAAAGAGAAATTGAAATAGATCAATCTTTTACTGACCGATGGTAAGAGAGCGGATATTATTATTCAAATACAAACACGTATAATTCTTTTGCCATTTGCCATGTAGTCATCAAGAGAATTCCCCATAGTTTTAGAAGAACGGTAAAATGAAGATATAATGGAATATTGAGCAAGACCATTTACGCTCACAGGGTTTCACGCTAATATGAGGTTTATCTTTCGAGAATTGAAGCATTGAGTTCTTGGAAAGCCTACAACTTTGTGGATAAATAGATGAGAAGTTTTTCAAGCCGTCTTGATGATTATTTGTTCATTTAATCATTTGAGCATGATATCGTGTCGTATTTCAATAGAAAAAATAACAGTCAAACACACGAATATACATGATACAAGTGTAATGTAGGCAAAGCTCATGCTATAGGCACACAAACACATATACATAAACAAACCAACACATCGTCATATATCATTAGAAACTAAATATGTAGAGATTAGCACGTAAGAATACATTTGTAGTAATATATATATATATATATATATATATATATATATATATATATATATATACAAACACAAACAATTCCCGTCTATTATTACGAATGCTAATAATATTTGTCTGTTAAGTCGTTTTGCGATTTTAAAGTGTTCATTCTTCCTCTCAAAATTTCCTACAAGTTTTTAAAATGTTTATATTCTACCTGCTAAATTACTGAAATATATCTATTCTCCAAATTGAAATGCAATCTTTTAAATAGTACTTAGTTTTTCGTGAAAGGAGACGAGGCAATGAGTTCAACTTCGCTTAGAAAAACTATCACCGTTCGAAAGAGAGGATTTGATTTGCCACGGACTGCAATGTTACTCTGCCTTAGATGCCCTTAACCTGGCAAAACTAGACATTGAAAGCATAAGCATTAGTGTGATCCGCTCCTTAGAGCAAGGGAACTTGAAAGAACGTACGGCAGGACATACTCTTCATTGGTCAGGAAGAACTTCATTGCTGGAATCAGCAACTCAGACAGGATTATAACGAACCACATTCCACTGGCTAAGCATCAGCATCTCATTCTTCAGGAAAACTCTGGCGAGGAAAGCACAATTTAACTCTGATTTCTGTAGCCTTCTGTTGAACATAGAAAATGGATATAGAAATAATCGATACAATAAGGGTAACTATTTTTTTTTTGTGAGCAACGCCTCTACATCTCAAGCAAAGTGTTTTAGCTGGCTGAAGACCACGTCAATGCACAATCGCTCCGAAGAGTAGCACCTTAAAAAATGTCATCCTGGTACGACAAAAGGACTTGAAGATGTCCACAGCACATGAGTTATGACCACTGCCGAATACCTCACTGACAGACGCTCTTTCTGCTCCAATCTAAACCTTCATCTGAAGCAAAAACCTGAAAAGAAATAGTCAACCAAAGTGGGCGACGGTATGTTGCTTCTTAAACAAGTAGCTTCAGAGTTTCAGGAAGAACTGCAAATAAGGTTAGGTGCCCTCTACACCACGGAAGGACATCCTTTCTCAGAGGCTTTAAGGGAGCATATGGAATGCGCTATTCTCGAAATAGCGTCAGTATTTGAACGCTCTTTTTTTTTTTTTTTTAAACCGTGACTGATTGGATGATGATAATGCTGTCCAAAAAGAGAGCCTCCCATCCGACACATCTTGAGGAACCAACCTGCACAGGAAAGTTAGCCACCTCCCGCCGGGCATGTCAAGAGGTCCGAAATAGTGGGTTAAACTGGCAGAAAATGCCTTTTGCTGGGAACATGATTGATTTTTCAAAGACGCAGTCATCGTAACCCTCTATAAAAAGAAATCAGGTGAAAAGTCCGTTTGCCCAAATATCCTTGCTTAGATCCTCGCAAGGATACTACTAAATAGGTTGGCAGAAAAGGTCACGGACGAATCCTTCCTCTAAAAAAATCCAGTATGGCTTCAGAACAAACTGTGGTATAACTGACATAGTTTTTGTCCAGCAACAAAATCAGGAAAAATGCCTGGATGGGCTTTTGTCGATCCGACAGAGGCATTCAACTCAATGAGCAGATCTTGTAAAAAAAAACTCCTCTGTCATTCCAAAATCCTAATTATGACCACAAAACTCCATTCAGTGCAGTTTGAAACGTTCAATAAAACATTTTCCCGATAGAAAATGACATAAAGTAGGGCTGCATCTTGACGTTGACGATATTCTCTATATCTTTGCTGGAGAGCTGAAAGAAACGATTGAGGAGAGGGAAAACAATGATAATATTCACACCCGTCCACGTCCTAGCAGCTACCAATACAACCTCCTTAATACTCGCAGCAAGCCCAACAAAACTTATATATTTGCAAAAGGCACCAAACTCGAAGTTAGCCTGAGGAAAACAGTCATCCACCATCAACTTACGATGCAGGGGTATACCACATCTCTTCTATATCTATCGGTTCAGTTGAGCATTTCCTATCTAAAATGCTTGAATCAGCAGACGCCAAGAGGTCACCAAAGTTTCAGCTAAAAAAAACCCTTGGCACACTGCATAAGTGTGTCTGGATGAACAACTACTCGTAGAAAGGCACTTAACTAAAAGTGTACAGGGCTGTCGTTCTGCCCATCTTTCTATATAGAGTTGAATTATTTGATTTACAATCACCACATACGACTCCTTAAACGTTTCCACCAGCAGTGCCTCCAAACCATTCCCCAAAGTCTTTGGTACGACTTCATTTTGTATCCTTAGAATCAAAACCATGCTGCAAAAATCATGGCTACTTTTCAATCATGGGAAAGTACCGACTTTCTAAAATAGCGGTGTTTAGTGAGCTATCCACCACGTTCGGAAATAGAGGGGCCCAAAGAAGAAGGATTCAAAAACACAAACCCACGCCTTCCAGGGATTCAACAACTGCAATTGGATGATAAAGGCTGCAGACAAGCAAAAGTGACACAAAAAGATCTTCAAAGACATCTTATACGTCATATTCGTTCGAAAATCCAGGGAGAGGAAATAGCACTGAAGAGGTAAACAACTCCTCCTTTTTTTCAGGTTATTGACTCAGACCAAGGCTCAAAGCTACTACACTGTGTTGGATAGCAGACATTATGAACCAGCACACGTCTGCTCCGTTGGAGCGTCTTGGATATCTGTTTGAGGATGCCGGTAGCACCATTATCCAGCATATATGCTCCCAGAAATCACAAAGAGTCATGCTATCCAGAAGTTCATTGGTCAAAGTTGATGACTGCCGTACTGTCCCGACTCTCTTTCATAAAGACGTAGCATCTACCAACTGCAAATTGCTCGTACCCCGTGGTCTACCTACGGACAAGATCTACGATCAGAATACGATCGAAAAGGAGCGGTTGACCCACAGCAAGTGCATATCTGCCAAAAGGAGGATACTACTGTGAAACCCACAACTTTGGAATCCATCTCCTATCCGTGCCGCCTCAGTGGACTGTAAGATACTGGGTTTATAGGATGGAAATCGCCCAATAGAAGCTGGGCTCACCTTGAAAGTCCATTGTTCAGGCTGGAGGGAATATACAACCATCTATGGTTCCACTACGATGGTAATCTCTCTTAATCATAGTTTGCAAAGCCAAAACCATTTATTCATTCATCCATATTCATCATTCATCAACAAAAAGGAAAATTTAAAAAGCAACTGTATATGTATCAAGTACGTCCCTGTTCAAAAAAAGTCCGATGTGATCATTAGAGCGGGTGTGAAATGAGTGAAAATTTCTTCAATGGTTTATTACAGCTCGTGTATCCAAATTCACTTTTAGATTTCCATTCGAAAATCTTCTTTACGTGAAACAGAATGTACAATCTGTTATGGAATATTAGAAAATTAAAAAGTCTCTACTTATATATATATATATATATATATATATATATATATATATATATATATATTTCAGATTTTCAGCAATCGGCTGCTGAGATAGACGCAATGTTCACATTTAACGGGTACTGTAGATATTTTCTCTCAAATGAATAGCTTTATTTAAAGTGTTAAATATTGAGCTTTGTGTTTAAACATCTATAACGGATAAAATCTATTTTTATTTGTTCGCTGTTGGCCTGATACGAAATGAAACAATGTATGCATTATGTAGATATAGATATATGTGTGTGTGTCACGTGTGTGTAGCGAGATGAATATATATTCAATGCCCTTTAAAATATAGTTTATTTAGAAACCAGCCATATTTCAAATCGTCAAATCAATTTGAGATAATGAGTTCAATATGCCTCCAACAATTCTGATGAATGTTGACTATAAAGCTTCACAGCTTCAAACACTGAAAATTTAAATAATAAATACTTTTTTGGTTGACTATTTGCGTCGTTCCAGTCACCTGTTTAATGATATCTATCAATGCAATTTACGTAATTTTTTCAGTATTTTCCTCCTGTTTCCCCTATACTTTCTTACCAGGGTAAATGTATAAATTGTCTCTTGTTAGGATCATCAGTTGTTTACCATGTTACCGTTTTGAGAATATATATATATATATATATATATATATATATATATATATATATATATATATATATATATATATATTATTGCGTAATTCACAGACAGCTATTTCGATGTATTACATCTCTTCAGTGTGGCTTCCAATTATCCCATCCACCCATCCAGTACCGCAAGGCAAAATTGAAACCTTCACCTCAAAAATACCTCTGGACTACGGAACTGCACAGTCAGTAAAGCTGAATTTAAGCATTACATTTATTTACACAGAAATCCCTCATCCAGCAAAGGGCTCTATTCCTATGAAAGAGTATATATATATATAAATATATATATATATATATATATATACATATATATATATATATATATATATATATATCAACCAGTATTCGGGATATTATCAAAGGATGAAAATGTAAATTCAGCATTATCAGATATAGAATGGCGAGAGATTCTCCAAGACCTCTACGACGGTACATTAATATATAGTTGTGCCCATTGTTTCAATAACAAGAATAGGAATTTGTCGTAGCTTGCTGCCAGACATACACAAGCGTCAAGAGGAATATTGGATCGCTCTTATTCACACGTTTTCTTCCTTCAGATTCTCCAAATTGGAGGGTTTCAAATTCTCGATGAATATTCTCAATGGGATTTAGATTCAGATATTGACTGGACCACTCAAGAATATATTTGCTTTCTTCTTCAGCCATTTTCAGTCTCCCCGGCCGTGTGCATGGAGTCATTATCATGTTAGAAAACCTGACTGCATTTCATATTCAGCACCTTGGCTGAGAAAAGATCTTCATTCGAAATCCTTTGGTATATAGCTTAATCCGTATTCCTCTGAATTCTATGAAAGCAATTAGTGCAGTTAGTGATAAACGATAAGCAAGCCCCCCCCCCCCACGGAGTCCAGGGCTAGTTGGACACAGGGTCACCTTAAACTATTTGCTTTACTTTCTGTTTCCACCTCTTGATTTCGCCAGTTTTGGCCCAATATACGGCAGAAATATTTCGGCCGCAAGATTATGTCATATGTGTTGTAAACATGCGAGGTTTTGCATGTAAAACGTTTTTTCACCTTCCCGAGTAACTTTTTTCACTTGGAGAAAAATGCATACTGTATTGCACAGTTAGAGACGATAGTGTATTCTATGTTTATTAGACGTGGCGACACACACGCACACGCACACACACACACACACACACACACACATATATATATATATATATATATATATATATATATATATACAATACATTTCAAACTGCTTATGTCAGTGTTTTCTTTTTTCATGGAATAGTATGTAAAGAATACCATGTGTCTGGAGATGTTTATTACATCGTAAACAGGGCTACTTGATACGCTATAATTGTATGCAATTGAGACGGAGGAAAAGCCAAAAGTCTGCAAAATAACAAAACGAATCTCAAATAAGTCAATGGTTTCGTCATTTTATTCTTGTTGTTCCTTTCCAATCTTCCCCCTCATAACTATGTATCATTGCAGTCAAGTCACATATGATTCCACTTGTCCTACCAGGTAGTTATTTTATTCCTAAAACCTTCTCATTCAGATACGTTCTTCCGTCTCGTCTAAAGTTTTATACTTCTAAATCATAACACAATATCAATCACATATAAACCTTCTGGTAAGAGAGCTATTTTGCTAAATCAGATTGTCAGGGACTGGGATGCGGCTAAATTACATCAGCGTGCATAAGTATGAGTTGAGTCTGACTTCTCAGGGATACACAGGAAAGACTCTCGCCCTCGGATAACGACAATTGAATTTCCTCATAGTTTGTACGTATACTGTATGAAGAACTATACTGCATTTTTACGGTACAATCAATTCAATTATACACTGCTGTCTTGGGAAGAAATAATACCTGTGCGTCTTGAGAATAAAATTGATTACTTTTTATAAATGGCCATTCAAGTTAAAAATATACCAACTAACCCAGATCTCCACTATCATATTACCGCCGCCATATGTAATTATTGTTTGCTTCAAGTTCCATTTGTCTTCCTCCAAACGCCACAGTGCGAAATTGAACAAATAATATTGATAAGATATTCGTTGTCTTTAGTTGAATGTTTTACTGCGAAGTTCAATCGAGATGTAACATGGTCTTTGTCGACAGTGGGGCCTAACCAGATCAGCGGAAGTTCGATTCTTGTTGACGTACATTGCAAAATGTTTGGTGAGTGGCGACCGTTCTCGTTGTCTTTAAATCTCAAATCAATTCTTCTCGTGTAATAGAAAGCTGTTTTTTCCCACCATTTTGATGATCCACGAGGCAACATGCATTAACATTACGTAAGGAGCCGCTGTTTTCTACATGTTTAAAGTTGTGTCATGTTGCTTCATCTTGAGAAATATTGAGTCGATTGTAACCACATGAATATTGTTTAACAAGTACTTTATAGTATTGTCCAGACAATGATTCTCGAGCCAACTTTCCTCTGAAAATATTTGTTTTTTTTTTACTTCTGATGGCAACTTGACTCCCTTTGAAAGAGTGTGAAGCAAAAGTGCCATATTTTGTCTTTTTATATATACTTAGACTGTCATAGTTATTTTAAGAACCTTCTAGAATGCTTAAAAAGTAATTTTCTAATGTGGATGACCCATAGAATTTCTACTAACATTGAAAATTACTATGAATCTTCATAGGTATGATACTTTATAACGCAAAATAAACAAAATTAACAAGCCTATCTTTTCATGAGCTGTAATCTTTAAATTTTGCTCAATTATTTTTCTAGAAATCTAATAGAGTACAACATTTAAGTTAGATTTAACAACTACGAATGCACCAGTTAGAAAAAAATATATAATTCTCAGAGGGGAGGGAAATCATTAGCCGGTTTGGAAACAATCCAGGCATTTTGAATATCTGTTAAACCGGCTGAGTAGCTTTGATGCAACTCGGCAATAGATTGAAGGGGGTATTACTGCATAAATGTGGAGAGAAACTCTCCCATGGTGCCACTCAACCGACAATAGAACTCCACTCACCTAGATTGTGTACTGTGTGATCGTCATATTTACAAGAAACCAGCGAGTAGATTAACGAATATGCTTCAAAAGTTTTGGGGGCATAACGATGCATCTCCAAGGCCTGTAACACCCATCTACAGTCATTTCCCTGCCACTTCTGGATTTTTTTAAAGCGCAAGTTGCCGTTGAAAGGGATTACATTAGAGACCTTGGACGAAAAAATGAAGACTTTGAAGTGATAGCTATGTCTGTCTTTTACAGGGAGGTTGGAAGTCTGCTACGAGTGTATATCACGCTTACTTTGTTGAACTATAAGCTCTTGCTCTACGTATACTATTTTTCGTTGATATTGTCAGAATCTGTAACAATAATTATATGTAGACAGGGTCTTGATGTTATAGGTAGGGCTACTGTGGAGAATAAAAGTACGTGTATATGGAGATGTGTTGTGGTGTAGGAGTGTTATGGAGCATAGAAGTGTGCAAATATAAAGATAGTGAGTGGATATTCGTAGGGTTATTAGGAGTGAGAGGATAATGGGGTTACAGCTTGGCATGCTTAGGTTTGTTAATTTTAATGTTTAGCCAGTTACGAAAGAGAGTTTTAAGTCTATTAATCCACATATCTAGATGTCGTTCCAAATTTTAGTCGTTTTAAGGATGAGTATTTTTTTTTCTTTTTTCCGATGCTGGTAAATCTACGCTTATACCAAAATTGTTGCCAAAAGTACGGTTGAGATGATTGGGTCATTTTGTTTTGTACCAATAGTTATTAAGTTTGATGTTGAATTGCCGATTTACCTACACATTACAGTTTGCATTTGATGATTATAGCCGGTAGATAGCGTTTCCGTTTCGGCAGTTGGAATTATATTAGATGTAGAAAGTCCTGTTACTGGTAAGGCTGGTAAAGGTGTTAGTGTGTTTAAAGTGGTTGCAGCACAGACTATTTCTTTTGTGGTATGGTTGGAAAAATTTGACGGTTTTAGGGGTGGTATTACATGAGACTGATGGTGTTACTTCTAGTCATACCTTTAATGTTTGGAGTCTGCGGTAGGCAATGACGCATGTCTCTTTGAGTATTCATTTGAATTCTGTTTCAAGCGTAAGTATATTCTATCTTATATTAATCATAGAGGTGGGGGCGTCGTGGAAGGTGGTTATGAGTATTATGCGATCGGGTTTGTTTTTGTTAGAGAGTGTGGTAGTTTCTTGCCTGGGTATTGTTGTGACCAATTTTATTTGTTTAATTATA
This sequence comes from Thysanoteuthis rhombus, assembly GCA_963457665.1. Classification (NCBI taxonomy): domain Eukaryota; kingdom Metazoa; phylum Mollusca; class Cephalopoda; order Oegopsida; family Thysanoteuthidae; genus Thysanoteuthis; species Thysanoteuthis major. The sequence continues at coordinate 47,341,411 of OY735206.1, forward strand.
TCTCCTTGTGTATATCCTCGTTTAGTGAAGTGTTGTAGCAATTTATACTTATGATTGTTAAGTTTGCTATCTACAAAGAGAAAAACTCCTAATACTTAATTCTTGTGAAAATGGGATATTTTTTTCTTTACAGTTGATTGGGGTAGGCCAATTTAGAGTGAATGTAGCCTTGGGTGTCTGTAGACTTAGTATAGATGGTGGTCTTGAGGTTTCTCTTGCTATCTGTGTAGATGCCGGTGTCTATGAAGACCATGAAATTGTAGGTAGAGTTTTGTCTAAATAAATCTGCTAGTATGGCTTCAATCTGCTAGTATGGCTTCAACTCCGATATATATATATATATATATATATATATATATATATATATATGTGTGTGTGTGTGTATGTGTGTGTGGTGTATGTGTGTGTGTGTGTGTTTATATATATATATATATATATATATATATATATATATATTTCTAACATAGAAGATGCAGACTTTGTCAATCTTTGGGTGGGTATAAGTCTTTTCAAATTCACACAATATGTCGGCATAAGAAAGAGCTGTGACTGTGCTCTTTGCACAGCCTTCCATTCAGAGAAAATGTGTATTAATAAAGTTGAAATTGTTCATATATTGCACAAGGGTGGTCATCGTTTTCCGTTTTAGGTTCCTTGCTTGGTGATCCTATTATTACGGTCTTCTTTTAGAAGTTTAATATTAAAATATAGTAAGAAGACGTGTGATATCGTAGAATATATAATCAAGGAATTGGATATAGGTCAAAAGGTCAAGCTTAGACATAGTGAGGATGGAAAAACAAAGGGCAAGTGGCGCAGGAATTTACCTTCAATTTTCCACACACTCGGAAGAGATGAATAGAATGAGAATGAGGGAGATGAGAATAGAGAATAAAAGCAGTTATCCGGCTTTTGCTTTACCGGCGGCTGTTTAGCTCAATGGTAAAAAAACATTACTACGTTTAAACCGCTACCCTATCGGTATCAGGTTCATTTCCTGCAGCGGCCTCATTTTCTTTAAATATTTATAATTCAATGTATCGGATCAAATTTGTCCATTTCATACACACACACACACACACATATATATATATATATATATATATATATATATATTAGAGAGATAGAAAGAAAGAGAAAGGATATGTACTTGTTAAGGATAAGTTGTGAACATAAAAAAAGGTTATATTTCTTCTTTTATTGGTTAAGTCTTCCTTAGAAGCCTAGACAGGATAGATAAAGAGGTCGTAACTGATGGCGAATATTCAAGTAAGCTCCTTGCTGACAACATTGTCTTATTTGCCGACACTTTTAAATAACTACAGATAATGTCCGATGAACTGCATGAAGTGAGCAACATAGTAGGTCTACGAATAAACTTCAGTAAAGCCAATGTCCTGTAGAACGAATATGGCATAGAAAAAAAGAGACGCTGATCGAAACCGAAAATGCATAACTAAAGATGATAAATTGAGGGACAACGATTCTTTATGAAAGAGAGAAAGAAATCACGCGAACAATCAACTTAGCAGGCAAGCTTTTGGCAGAGCAAGTAGGACATTACAAAACAAAAACAAAAGACCTTACTTGTTCTGAAAAGGATGGTCAACAACCAATGTTTCCATCAGATAGTTACCAACGGAGCTGAAATATGGAGCTTAACAAGGAGGTTGGCTCTCAAATAATCAACCATACAACGTGTACGAGATTGTATCATGTTTGACAACACATGGAGAGATCACAATACAGCACTGTAATTCAGAGAAAAAACAGGAGTTAGAGATATCATTAAAAAAAACATTGGAAAACTCAAATGACAACGGACAGGCAATGTTTCAAGGGTGCCAAACAAACATTGGGGATTACGACTTTCAATACAGATCCCCAGAGACCATATGGAAAATGATAGCTGGCAGAAAATAATGGCAAGCATATTTAGACTGATTCTGGAGATATATGCACCACGACATCAATGACTGCTTTTTGCAAGCAAAATAGTTTTGTCCTACAACAATGATATAAAACCGACTCAACTACTAGAAACTATGGTGACAAAATCGGATATGAATATTCACAGTTACAATACCTGTAGATTTGGATTTGATTCTAATGAAATAAATATTCAAAAAATGTGTTTGAAGTTGCTATTGATGCTAGAGCGCCTAAGGCTCATATATTTGTGTATGAGTGATCTTTTTGGTGAGTAAGTAGGATGTTCCACTGCTAGTTTTTTTTTCATCAGACAAATAACAAATATAAAGACGTTAGGGAAATTTCAAGCAAGAATCTACCGTGCCTACAAGCATTAAAAACTAACGTTTTTGGAGAATAGATCTGAAGACATTTCCATGTTACCAGCATTCACAGTTGTCGCGCCAGATAATATGACGCCCCAAGCTTCCGAGAAAAACAGAAACCTCACTGTGAAAAACAAGATAATGAAATTACTACAAGTCTAGCCAGTAGGAAAATAACATTGATTTCTTTACTATCAAAGTTCACCTCCAAACAAGCCTTGACAATATTTAATACTGATTTGTTTATGAGTTACTGACACGACCAAATTATATAAGGCTATAGATTCAAATTATCTATTGAAGTATTCTTACAGACTTTACGAGACTGAAACCTATGGCCTAAAGCATTTAAATCGTTTATAAAGAACAATTCAATTCCTATGAGTCTTACACCATTAGAAAAGCAAGAGGTTAAAGAAAATCTTTATATGAAATTTTTAACCATCTGATATATAGAACCAGAATTATTTGTGCTGGAAAATATTTTTCAATTTTTCAGAAACAACAATGAAAATCAATAGAAATAAAATTTGAAAGCATGAGAAGAACGCCCCATTCTATAGATTAGGGAAGTTGAAATCGAAATCTGGCGGAGCTTTATCTATTTATGGCATCGATGACTGAGCATTCTTAGAAAGGTTTCCTTGTGAAACAAATAGCGGGGAAATTTTTATCTAATCGTGTGTTCAGTAATTATTTAAAAGCGAAAAAGTTAGAAAACATCTTTAAATGAAATTTATTTTCATTCAATTTGTAGAAACAGGGTTATTTGTGCTCGAAAATATTTTCAATTCCTGCAAAACAAATATGAAAATAGTAAAATTCGAATGCATGATATGAGCAATTCACTTTTAAAATGTAAGGGAGTTCAAGTTGGAATTTGTTGGAACTTTTTTTCTATTTATTGCATCAATGACTGAATACTCTTTGTTTCTGAAAAGTTTTCTTGTAAAACAGATAGCATGTAAGTTATTGCTTGATATAAACACCATATACCTGTATGAGATCTCAACACTTGGTACGTTAGACGAAAATAAGTTTTAGACGCTTGCAAGAATACTTCCAAGTAGAATCGAATTCAGTTTGATATTTTTGCAAAATTGAACTTTGCTGGGATCAGACTGGTTGCTATAAATCAGGCAATTTCAAATCGCAAAATAAAATAGAATATCAGTTTACTCGGCAGCCTTTACCTTTATGAGTTGAATTATATTTTACACGTATCGTAAACACAATGAAACTAAAAATACACACGGTAAAATTTCTCAAATCATTTTTTTCAATTATTAAAGATGCTTATAAACTTTTGTTTCATTCTTTGTGTTCTTGATTGCAATGTTGTTGTGAGATGATAACAGTTTTAATAATCAAGAAATAAAAGATTTCATCAATAGACATTATCCGTTGTAATCCGTGGAGATTTTCCTTTTTAACAAGTACAATGTACGGAGGCCAATTTACACAATAACCAGATCAGACTCCTTTTGATATTTGAAGTTTTTTTGTTTTTTTTTTTTTCGTTGTGACGTCTATCGACTTCTTCAAGCCGTTTAGGATAATAATCTTATATTTGTAATCGTATGAATATTTGAATAGCTGTAATATACGAAGGAGAAGTATTATCATCAGCTCTTATCACTTACTATCTGTGAAATATTTGTATGATTGCCTACAATGTATTGATCAATTTGTTTTATACAGACAATAATTTTTTTGGTACTCCAATTCCATTTTCTGCCGAAAGTCTCCATCGAACATAAAAAGCGGAGTTTTAACAGTCATTTTATTGGATTGAAGATGTGCATTTTATATTTACAAAGCTGTCAATAGTGAGTCCAAAAAGCTGTTATGCAATACGTATTACTAACTGATATTTGTTTTGACAATCAAATCTCTTATTCCTATCTTTAACGTTGATGGAGTGTTTCAGTCAATTCATTTAAACGTCTTCTCCGGAAATAAAATGTCATATATGTAACACCGTAGAATGGTTTGGCCAAGGGGTTGTGTCAACATCAAAGATGATAAGAAGAGATTGGATTGCCCCAAAAAAATGTTGGTATGTTAATGTCTCTTCCTAACGTTATAGACAAAAGCTACCTGATGTAGGTACGTAGTTTTCACTTACTCCAGTGTTTAAGGCCGGGATTTCGCGTGCCAATTCTCAAGGGAGGCAGGCCGGCTCTCCCAACTTAGAAGATTTGCTAACCGCAACCCTTTTAATCCTTTTCACCCTCAGCAATTTTTTGCTAAATTTATCAAATATAATCATGATGAACTTTTAGAAGTGTACCTGTACGTGAGTTGTTTAATTTCCGCGCCCAAAGTAAATTCATCTCCTGCCCAAGCTAGATTAATACGTGCTGATTGCTTCTTTCTCTTCACTACTAAATGGAATCATGAAAATCATGTAGAGTCTGTAGAAAGTTTTAAATCTTCCAAAACATCGACAAGAATAATATGACCCAATAAAGAATGATTGCGTTCTTCCAATGATCCCTGATTAAAAACCAATCCAGCATATCACCCCATAAAGAAAGGAGCCATAAGAAAATCCTCACTTCTTCCACGAAATTAATAAACATTTGGATTTATATCGACTCTAGGGTGTTCTGTTTAGATCATGTGTGAGTTGCAAGTCTGCAAAGAAGATTAGAGATTAGAATGAGTTGTTAATGGCAAGCTTGCCTTCGTTTTATTGGTGATGAAATGAAATGGATGAATTGGGATTAGAGTGTTGAATAAAAACAAAACATGTTTAAAATGAATTTTTCGGAGATTTTTTTTCAATTCGGAAATCTTAGCTTCCTTACCCAAACCTGATAAGGTTTTGAATCTCAGAGAAGACTTAATAGCGAGCTGTTAAAGAGAGATATCAGGCTGAATTCTGCACCTTGAATCAAAAACATGAAACCGGATGCATATATTCAGTTATCCTTACTGGTTATTTCCGGATATTGATCTAATTCAAAAGTGCCCCAAGTGGCTGTTATTGGAAGTTCATCCAAATGAATGCTCAATTAGCATGAACACCTATGTCTTTCCATCATAGAAACCTGGTTCCTCGAACTAAATATAAGTATTTAAAGTCAGCAAAGTCACTAGGTGATAAGGTAGGCATCTAAAATATTCTTTGAATGATAAGCAAAAATCGAAACATTGTAATAAACAAATCAGAAAAAAATTATCAAATTATTATTCATATTTACTAAAAACTAAAATAAGCTTTAACTAGTATATTGTAGTTCTTACTGCCCGAACTGGTGTAAATATAACTACTTGTCCTATAACATAAGGCTTAACATTCATGTACATATTAAACTTTCCAATCAAATTAACATGCTGATGCTAATTAATATTCTTTAGCACGTGCATGTGATTAGTCTTGGAGAAATCTACTTTCACAGTAGCAAGGAGCTGTGCGGTCAAGACTGGTCTAGTAACACTTGAACGCACCCTTGCATGCTGTTTTAAAGTTGTAACGTGGCTGCTAATAGCATGTGTCTTGGGATTGTTCAACTGTTGTCCATTTTGGTTTCAGTGAACCATCTTCTTCAGGCCAGCCCTAATCTGCATAAGTATGGATTCCTTTTCAACACTTGTCACCATACATTTTACACCTTGGTAGACTGCACTAAGCACATTCTGTTGAATGGCTGCTTGTGTAAGCGCTGGATTTTCTTGCAAAGAGGTGCAGCCTCGGTTCATTTACCGTGTATAATCAATATGTCCGGCCGTAAATGAGAGCAAAATATTTCTCCTGTTAATTCAAATATGCTGTCACAGGATACTTGAAAGAACGCCTCCAGTTGCAGGAATGAATTGGTGACATCGGGGAATACAGTCCATGTGTTTAATACTCAGTGTTTATCTATCCCTGCAAAGAAGGAGGTGGTGTCACTCTCAGTAAATAAAAGGAACATTTCTAATCTTGGGCCTTTTGCTGGACCCAATCTAGCCGCAATTCAGTGTGATGCTATGTATTTGCGATACCCCCCCTCTATCAAATGATATTCATGTTTCGTTTGTTGGAATATTACACCGGTCTGACATGATGAGTATCACAACGTTTGTAACATGTTATTACAATGATATCTTTCATGTGCAACACCCGAAAGATGTAGTATCATTGATTGCTTCTTTGTGTGAGCGTATGTTATGAAATGTACGTATGTAGGCACAAGGCCAGTGATTTCGAGATATAATTCACTCTTCCATGTGTGTTGCTCTATTCTCCTATGCTGAGAGGAAGGAGCGGGAGTCCGAAGCGGCTGACCTCTTGCGGAGGTAGCTAGCCCAAACCTCCACATCTAATGTCTTCAGAAGAACCTTTAAGAAATTAGAACGTAGACCGTGAAAGATCAAGTTGAGATTTTTGAATTTGTATCGAAATTAAGCCAAGTTCAGGTATTCTGGTGGTGTGGTCGTATATATGGGAAATCGGGGCTAGTTAGGAGCAGGGGCACGTTGGACTCCTTGTTTTAATGTTGCACTACTTTATGGCATCGCTGTTGGCATCATCCGAGCAGGAAAATTTCGCCTTTTTTTCTTCTAAGTTTGAATCATATGTGTTGTAAGTACAGAACATTTTTAGCCCTGGTACGTAACTTTTCCATTCTGACAACCGAGCACCCAGTGCATCCAGTATTGTGCAAATAACGATAACGTAGTCTACCTTTATGAGAAGTGGCAATGAACAGTATATATAGTTCATTTTGAGCAGCTTCCGATTGAATGTTTTATTGGAATATAATATAAAGAGAACCTCGTGCTTGGGGTTAGCTGGTACATTGTAAGCTCGGCTACCTGTTACGCTGTAATTGTACGCAATTGACACTGAGAAAAAGCCAAATATCTGTAAAATAACAAAAGGAAATTCAATTCAAGTCTTTGGTATCATTGTTCTTTTTGTATTGGTTTCCATCTTATAAAGGGTTATACAAAAGACCTACCAGACGGTTACTATATTCCCAAAAAATTATTTTTTACTCAAATACATTCTGTCTTGTTTAGAAGTCTATATTCCTTGATTATGATACTTTATCAATCACATCTGCACCTACTAGCAAGAGGACTAACGTACCCAATCTGATCGAACCAAGTATTCCCACTGGTGGGATAAGTTGGCACACTTTGTTTCGGATGTTCAAATGATAATATGATAAACTCGACAATCGTTACAAATTCAAAAGAATCTTACAAAGAGAGTCTCTTTCCTATTGTAAATCTTGGTCATATTTTCCTTTTAATGAATTATTTGTATTGTTATTCACAGTACCAACTAGCTTCGACCTCCCCTATAAGTTACACATATATACGCGTGGGCATGAGTGAATATCATGATGGAACATGCAAGAGAGAAAGAGAGGGGGACTTGCAAGTATACGCATGTCTGTTCAGCCTAAAAACCGTTGCTCCCTGATTTCGACGATTGAGCCTTCTCATAGCTTGTAAGTATGCTGTATGAAGAAGCAAAGTGCACTTTTATACTGCAATCAATGCTGTACTTTATTTGGAAGAAATAGCATCCATGCATTTTAAGAAGAGAGAAACAAAATGAAAACAGAAACTTTTTCCAAATATGGAACCAGTTGCACCTCACTGCAGCAACTTCGGGTGCAGAGTTTCCTTTACAGATTTATCTCAATTTTTCGGGCGACCAGTTTGAAAACACAGGCTTCCTGCATCATTGAAGAAGCATCATCACGTGTGTACAGTGCCGGTGCGGTGCGGAAGAATTATACTTACATTTGAAAAACCATGACATATCTAACATATAAGTTTTAGGCGCATGTGTTGGGGGGACCCACCATTTTTCTTTACAAGGTTTAATGAGATTTTTGTCTTCTTTCACTACTGATGGAAGTACTCAATCATCATAAGTGCTGTAAAGATCTGTTCCTTCGATTTGAGTGCTCGTGATCTCGTTTACCCGCATATAAAAGAGGTATGTTTGGTTCTCACTGATACGAGAAAAAAACCTCCGTCAGATATTGGAACCTTTGGCAAAAGAATATTTAGCTTCATTTACTAAAGGTGATGTTGGATATATGATGTGGATACAGTTGTAGTGTCTTGTTAAATACGGAGAGGTTCTTGGTATTCTTGTACCATCCAAGACAAATGCCGTCACAAGGGGTTAATCCTGTCCGTTATGCTATAAGTAGTTATGCTTTTTTGCCAGCTAGTTCTCATGCTTGAAGTCATCAAAATTTCCTTTCCCGGTTGGAAATGCATTATATAATCTGTAAAACAATATGCCGTCTTACCCCATAGTTGCAACAACGGAATTCACGTTGTTCATCTTGATTGGATCTGTTATTGCCGTTGTTCTGTCAAACATGACAAAATTCTCCTAGAGCTTTTCGGCTGACATTTTGTCCCGCGTGAAAAGAAAATCGAATTGTTGTTCTTCATCTGAGACAGCATGTTGTTTGGGATATGAGGAGAGCAGCAGCTGTCACCTGGTGGGTATGTCTGGCTTGGATTACATGAATGAGCTTCAACAGAGAATCAGCAACACCACCTTTAGCAATATCAGCACTGGAGATGGCAGTTGTTCAACCGCTACCGTCAAGTCAATTACCTATGATCTAAAAAGAAACAATTTCAACGTGTAATCCACCAAATATTATTTAAAAATTTTTCATATATATATATATATATATATATATATATATATATATAGCAGAGATATTCCATTGTATAGTTTGGAACATAGCCGATAGTAATTGGTCCATTACCAACATTGGGACCCGGTTTGGATTGTGGTATTCAGTATAACGTCACTCATTGTAAGTTGTATCATATCTGAATATGCAGATTCTTTGAAAAAAGAAATGAGGATTATTATTGTTGTAGGAGATATAGAATCGTGCTAAACTGAATTATGGTAAACAACCCATGAAACGAAGTCTTCTTTGGTCGGCTCAGGTTTCTTCAGAAGTTTTTTTTCAAAATGACGTAACCGGTCAGACTTGGACCAAGTTATCTGGCATTACCAGTAATTTAAAAGAATCGAATCAGGCCGTGGTTGAACAACTGGGGGTGGGGGGCAGTTGTGTATGATGCAGGAGATACCTAGTTTTTTTCCTGCATTTCCAGGTTGTCTTGCTCATCATAATATAATAACATGAGATGTTCCTTCATTTTAATTTAATGGCTGTGGTATCATGGATATATCTCTTTGGCAGTCGCTGAACACAGGTTGTAATCAATATTGTCTACAAGCAAGAGTAAAGGTGTTCAATGTAAGTTCTTTCTTATCATATATTGCATAAACTTTGAATCTCTCTCTATAGAAATACCTTGGACTCGATCATATGAGATATATTACCGCACGTGGAGTTTGAAACTTGACTTTTTTCCTCTTATATCATTATTAATGGTTTATATTATGCTGTTAGTCTTTAATAACCAAAAAAAAAGAAGAGAATTACATAGCTATAACCATCAAACCCTTAACTCTAAAAATCAACTCAATGAGTCGTCCAGTCGGGAAGAAATACCTAATTAAAATTTCAGTTAAAATAAACATTTAATCTACTTTACCACTATCTTGTGGCTGACTTTAAATCCATATGTTTAGCTCCAATAATTATACGTAGATGATGTATTGCCCAAAAGATAATTACTGGAGATAAGTACATAAATCTCCCAAGTTTCATGTCTTCAACCCAAAGTACACAATGTTTGGCTTATCCAAGGTCTATATTCTTGCTTTATATCTCGATGTGTTTAACGCAAACACAAGGTACGTCCGGAAAGTTCTCAGCCGTCTTGTATACCTCGAGAACCAGTTAAGCGACCTTGATGTAACATTGTGACCAACTATGGGGGACCTCAATATCACCTGAAGGAACAGACATTATCCAGATCGATTTCTCAGTAGTGAGACGCCATCTCGTGAACATCTGTACCGATCGCCCTTCACATTCATAATGACTGAGCGAGTCATTCTTTATGCTGTGACCACACACACACACAAATACACATGCGCGCTCATACATTTACACTCACTCACAGACACAGACACATTAACACGCACACACAGACACACACACACACATACACACATGTTGGCTTGATATTGTTCTCGGGTAAATTTTGCAAGCATCAATATTTGAAAGGCCAATCAAATCCCTTTGTGCCTTATCGTATTTGAGGTGCACCCTCTTTCCAAACAAACAATGACCCTTTATCTCAAGTCAAAACTCTTAATTCTAAATATATTTCTCGAATCAACTTCAACTTTGTATTTTCTGTCCTTATTTCTTCTATGGAATGATCAAAGAGAATCTTCTTAATATTCTGTCACTTCAAAATAGATTTATTTTGTTTCGCAAAAATCGATTTGACTCCAGGCAGTTCGTTTGGTCATAACGTAGCCGATTCAGGCGTCAGAGAATATCCTTGACTTCTTGAAGCCTCGTCCGTTTTTCTTGACTCCATAATATTTCTTCACGATATCTAACTCGGTGTCATTTTTCAGTAGCTTAAACAATTGGGCCGTTACTGGAGTATTTGACTTTCCTACATGATTAATCCTAATTTCATATTTCTCTCAAAGGCACTGGATTGAAGATATTCTGACGATAGACTTTTAAAGCCTTACTGTAATCACAAAAAGCCAATTTGGAGAAACATTTTCTGTTTTGTTCAGAATTTTAGTAAAAACAACAAAAAAAAAGATTTGCGAGACGAAAATTATCAATGACTGTTTCTTTTGTTTGTTTTTTTTTAATTTACATCCATCTAACCTCTGCCTTAAGAGCTTGATATTTTGGTTGAAATATAACCTTGCAGTAAAAAAAGGGCCCGTCATTAATACAAACATGATGGAAAGAGAGAATCAGCTGAACTAATCTTATAAAGGTGAGATACAATATGTTCCTGCATTCATATTTACTAAACTTGGCTTATCACGGGATAGGGCTAGTTGTAATAAATAAAAAAAAACAGAGGTGAGGAATTAATCCACTTGTCAATATGACAACCGAGATGAGGACAAGATGGGATAACATACATATTACAAGATGAGTGCAGAATTTTGAGAGTATCCGTTGGATTATAGCAACACGACACTTCGACAATTTGATGTGAACGCTGAGTGTTGCAAAGCTAATTGTCCGCCTTTCCTTGTCATATGAATACCAATCAAATATTCTCCTTGTTACAATGTAGATCAATTATTTGACCCAGTCAAATGGTTAATTTCATCAAGTTCCCACGTTCATGTAATTGATTTATGGGACTGGAGCCATCGTTTATGATAATAATTGCTACCATCTTATATGTGGCAACGGCCGGCAAGCAAATCGTTAAATTTGACGAGATTTCTAAGTTCTGTAGTGTTTCACATTGTAAGAACATAAACATTCAGCAATCAGTGTGCTTATGTTTCTGTATTATGAAACACTACACGAAGGCACACAAGTCCGTAAGCAAACGCTAAAACTAACAGTTTATATCATCGCTGTAGAAAAGAAAGTCCAAAATAACGATGTTACTTCTTGGAGATTGTGCACTGACGAAGACATCAACGTGAATATTTTCTTCTTTTCCATATCTATATGGCCAATGCTTCAGAATTTTCCATTCTAACAATGTATAACATCGTAATGCTAGTATTTAAGATTTTAGTTGTTTATCTTTATACATCAACACCGCCGCTAGGGGACTTCATTCTAACAGTTGCTCACTGGTAAGTACCATAGTCGATAATCTCGCGCACATGGTAGCTCTACAACTGAAAAAAATTGATATTAAATGTTATTCGTTTCACTTTTCGAGGACAATACAAACCCTCAGCTCGTGTCACGTATATAGTTATCAAACGGGCGTTGCTTTCAGAATCAGTTGGTCTTGAACACTTTTTTTTTAAATATCACCATAAGCAGCTCCCTTTACATGTTATTTGCTTTATGTTATCAGCTGGCAATGGTTATCTCAAGTTATAAAAGTTATCACAATACGTGGCTTTCCTTTTTGCTTCTTCACTGCGCAGAGGACAGATATTTTTTGATCTTCTTGGACATGTTAGATATAATTTTCCAGAATGCATTCAATGAGGCTAACTCATGCTTTTATTATGCGCTCAGTGGTCAGCGAACGTTTCATAGAAATATTTCTTTTTTATCATACATAAATTGCTGACGCCAGACTTTTGGAATTGTGGGAAAGCCAGACAGGAGTTCAAAAGAAAAACGCATGCATGTGTTCGGTTTTCACTTCAGAGGAAAATAATTAAGACATAGATATATAGAGATCATCGACAAATTGATTGGGACGATTCTTCACGATAAGTTTGCAGACAGTATGTGGATGATCAAAGAAAAAGGAGAAAGAAGCCAGTAAAAAAGTATAGAGAAAGAAAGAAACCAGAAAGAAACACGAGTTATAAATAAGAGCGAAAAGAAATGTAGAAATAGAAGAAAAATATGAAAGCATCAAAGAGACTCTTGCCGTGAATATTTATAATAGAATAAAGGCTTAAAAAATGTATGACGTTTGTCTAAAATGCCACAGTGATTGATTCATGTATCTAATAAAGAGCTTATTTTTATGACATTGACAACACCTACTAAAAATCACGGAATTCACTTTATACGATTCAACGCCACGATTTTGGGGCTCCAACAAGGATCAAATTCCCTACACTAATTTGCCAAAATTAGCCCCAAGCTAGACAACCAATCGTCTGTAGTTATTTACTAATCTTATCTCAGAGGAGTACACGTCCATAAACTTTAGACTCTTTGTCAGAATCGAACTAAAACGATCACAAACTTTGATGAGCTTTTTGTCACACAAATTATCACGACAAACATATTTGTGTGTACATTGTCTAAATGTATTCACTCGTATTGATGTACATAGATTCAATTCATTTTTTTTTTCAATTCTTTGCGTTTCTTTTAACGGCACTTATAACAGTCGTTTATCATTTATCGCTTGCAACCCTATTTGTTAGCTACTGCTAAGAGGAGGGGGAAGCTTGAGTTACAACACCTGAACCTCCTCACATACTTTCAACTAACTTTTAGATCGCAAAGCGATATCAAAGCTGATTGAGTGTAATCGCTCTCTACAATTTTTCCACCCTTACACATTTTGAACGTCTGAATATTAAATTACAGTTTATTCTACTTAGTTCTAATGTTTTATTGATTATTACTCTAGTCTATCTTGCTGATTATTGTTTAACGACAAGGCACACGCATTGGTTTCAAAGGGAGTTCTATTGACTACATGGCTACGATGCTGAACTGAGAACCAAGTTTGCGATCCTATGGGGAAATGCTGTGGTGTCATTTCATAAGTTTCTCCGTCCACATCTATTTTTTTAATGATTCAACTGCGCAACTCCATATTTAGAGACCACAATTTTTTAAGCTTTTTTTTTTCTCCTTTCATAGGTATAAAATTAAAGTTACTGGACTGAATACCCGCCTTAACAGGTTGGTATAATTAATGTCGAAAAAAGATAGGATGAAAGATTGATAAATGGAAATCAGAATCTGTTTAATTTAATTTGATTAATCGATGCAACGTGCACGTGAGAGAATCATGCTCAACCTTACATGGAGAGACCATAAGACAGTACAGTATATAAGGAAAAAAAAAGGTGTTCGTGACTTCATAGAAGCTATTTAAAAAATCCAAATGGCAATGGGCAGGCGATGTTGCTAGAATGAAAGACAACCGATGAACATCCCGTCTCACAACATGGATCCTCAGAGATCACATAAGAAACCGAGGGCAACAGAACACAACATGGAGAGATGAACTTGACAGATTCAGAAAATATTGGCTCTGCAATACCCATGATAGGGAATTGTGGCGAATCATGGGGAAGGTCTATTTCCAATGACGGAAGTTAAAAAACTGATGATGATGATGATGATTTACACCGTTGGGAAATAAAGGGGAAGAGGGCTGATGTTGGAGAAGCGGGGTCCTAATATAGAATAGCATGTTTGGCTAAAGTGGAAAAAAGACCGGGCTAATGTTAAAAAGGGGGTTGACATTAAAAATAAAGGGGTTCATACGGACACAAAGTTAAAAATCGGCTTTGATGCAGGAAAAAGAGATGGGCTGATGAGGAAAGAGGAGTCTAAAATTAGACATTGGTAGAAAGTTTAAAAGGAGAGTTTTAATGCTACAAATGGTGGCGTAATGCCCAGGAAAATGGGGTAAACTTAGAGAGGGGGCTAATGTTAAAAAAGATTGTGCAAATAGTACAAAAATGGACGTTGTAGTTTGATGTTGGGAAGAGCTTAATGTTAAAAAAAGAGGAAGAGTTCTCAGTTTATTTTGACGCCATAAAGTAAACGTTCCCTCGCGATCAGGAACCCTAAAAATAAGAGAAAAAATTTCCCCCGTGATTTTGAAAATTTGTACTCCATTTCGGCTCCAAAAAATGAAAATAAACGACCATTGTCACGATCGAGGTGAAACCTTCAAACCTATCCCCTATTTGACACCTGAGAGTTGAAAAAATCCTTTGGATTCCTACCGTAGAGGTGAAGAAAAAAATCTCACCCTCGAATTAGATCCCTAAAAGTAAGTAATTTCCCATGATTTTGACCCCCCAAAATGAAATAACTTATCCCTTAAGTTTTCACTTCAAAAAGGGGAAAAATTCTCAATCTGGACTGTAAACCGATTTCGACCCCTAAATGCGGGAGAATACCGTAGATTTAGACCATTATAAGCGGGGGAAATTTTTTTCCTCGATTTTGACCTCAAATGAAAGATAAATTTCCTTAAATTTTAATCCCTAAACGTGGAAGAACATTTCCCCCGTTGATTTTGACCCCTAAACGTAAAAAAATCCCCGTTCAACTGAAAGTAAAAACAAAAATTTTAACCCAAAAATGGAAAAAAAAGAGCAGCACTCGATTTGAACCTTAGCAATGAAAAAAAATCTCACCCCCATTTCAACCTCTAAAAGTTAAGAAAATATTTCTCCCCATAGTTTTAATCACTAAAAGTAAATAAAAAAATTCCCTTCAACATCGACTCAAAAACAGGAAAAAAGCAAAAATTACCGTTCATACCTATCCATCCACCTTTCAATTTATCTATTCACATACACTGCTATCGTATTTATTGAAAGAATAATTTCAGCTTTTGGTTTTCGTTTCAAATCTACACATTTTGCATTATTCTCACAAAATTATGTGGGCTGTGTATTTTTCTTATTAACACTGTTTTTTTAATCCTATTGAATCTTTCAAACGTAATTATAGTCTAGTTTTATTGTTGTTGTTCTTTCAAGTCACTTGGATTAAATCTACTTTTACTTTTTTTCCCATGAACTGAATGATAAAGTTCATACGGGAAGAACTTTTGGGTGTCAAAATCGAAGGCTAAGTTTTTTTGTTACTATAAGGGATCAATTTCTAGACGAGAAATTCTTCTTTTAAGAATTAAGATCTAAGGAGAATTTAGTTTTCGTTTTTAATATTTAAAACCTTGAGGGAACTTTTTTTTTTCCACTTTTTGGGGTCAAAATCAAAAGGGATTTTTCTCACTTTTGGATAATGAAATACAAGGGAATTTTTCTATCATTTTCAATGTTAGAAGCAAATGGGAATTTTTTTTCACTTCCAGGGGTCAAAATCGTAGCAAATTTTTTCTCTCCATTTTTAAGGGTCAAAATCAATGGAAATTATTTTTTCACCTTTTAGGAACCAGGACTTTGGTCAGATTTTTTTTATTCTAGTCTTCAAAATCGAAGGGGGACTTTTTTATTCGTCATCAAGGGCTGGATTCGTCTGAGAGTTTTTCTGTCACTAGCTATCAAAAGCATAGGGAAATCCAGGAAACATAGTTTTTATATTTGCAGTTATCCCTTCCAGGAGATGCCGTTTTTTTTATTGATAGTAGAGGAGAGAATTTACATAGAAATATTCAGTTAAATCTCTCTTTAACGTTTGTGATTATTCAAATCGGTCACTGATACTTGTTTGCTTTGTTTTGTTAGTTTTGAAATAATATTGATGCGTTGAACCCATTCAAAACAACAAAAACTAAATTTAACTTTCTATAATTTTTTTTATTTTGTTTAAACAAGGAGGCTGTTGCCACTTCAAAGTTTAGAATCAATAACACCTTTGGTTATTTCATTCACTCTTTTTTTTTCTTATCAGTAGGAGAAAAAATGAAATTCAGTTACATTTTTATACGTAAGGTAGATACGATATTGAGATAAGCCCAACCTGGCGATAAGGACGCTATGCTCTCCATTGCAAGGCGATAATTTAACAAATCGTCGATTATTTTTCAACTGATCATTGAGCTCACTCAAAACGACCCTGTCTTGTTTTGCCGAACAAAATGGTGACAATTACCACTTAATATTGCATTAGTAATAATGATGAACAAATCTCGAGGACTATTTTTGGAAAAAATTGCTCTGTTCCTTCCGCTGGCCAGTATCCAGCTTTTGCCTACTCTGTGTAGTTATGAGTTGCACAAGCGATTGATTCAACCGTAAAGTGCAGCTGGAAGATAATGGAGATCAGCAGAAACGCTTGAAAGCACGCTTCATTGAAAAAAATACCGTTCTCTGAGAAAATCTGTAATAAATACGTTTATACTAAAGTAAATATTTGTATCCATTATTTACACGTAAATAATCCTGTAATCTTTCCGGTTAGTGTGCTAGTTTAATACATCGACTGATCAAAGTGTGTATTAACGTTTCTTAAGGTTTCTCAGGGTTTTTTTCACACAGAAATTGCACAAGATATCAACATTTATATAGCAGTAACAATGTATGATCTTTACTGTGTGTACTAATGGGATCCAATGTATGTTTATAGAATGCTTTTTTTTCAAAAATCCCTGAAAAGTGTATGGGTCTGCATTTGAATTCACTCCCATAACAACGATCTCTGTTCTATCTTCCTTATTATCTAAAATCAAAAGTCTAATTCTATTTATCTGCATGTAACATCTAAATAGCTGGAACGGTGCATTGTAGTCATGGGTATGAATTAGGGAACTACAAAGCAAACTTTGATCCTTTATAGGGACAGAACGCCCGATTTAGGCTTTTTGCGTGAATGAAGAGCTTATCCAACCCATAAAGCAGGTTTTCATTTAGTTGTTTGATTAATTTGATATTACTCACCCCTCAAATGTATGAAGTACCAGCAGGAAACCCATATCACCTGAGAGGGTCCGTGAGACTACTGTGCCAATCACTGCAGTATGCTAGGCGCATCAGACGTTTACTAAGTAGTTAAACCTAGTTTAATATGGTACCAGACCAAAATAGGAGGCCACACAGTGAGAATAGGTCTTTTCACACAAAAAAATAGTCCGACTCAAAGTTGTGCATATGTAAACACCCAAAATTGTTTACTGAGCCTAGCTTAGTCTGATAAAAAGGCCAAGATTAAACGGGCCAAGATACATAATATTTGACAAAAAAGCTTAAAAATCACACGGATACGGTATGTGCTCTTATAGAAACCAGCTTATATTAGTCTTGCACAAGACCACGTCAGTGGGACGCCCAGGGAGGTTTGAATTACTATATTATCAAATTGATTTGAAAGACGAGCGCGTTAAACATCTATCTAGCTTCAGTTTATTATCTTTATTATTATTATTAGTTTAATCTGACTCAAAACCAATGCAGCGAGCATCAAGTCAAGATACAATTCAATACACTGGTGATTTGTTAATGAGACGCCTGTTCTAATCATCGAGCTCTGGTTGGCTCCTCAGATTACATCGATAAGAATGACTGTTTAATCATTTTCGTTGGGAATTTAGTGCATAGTTTTGAAAGAACTATTGGAAATTTACATTCATTTTTCATTTGTTTCATGATTTAATATGTAATACAAAGATTTCTATCAATATTTTATGCATTTTACTTTTTGTAAAGTTCTTCTCAAATCAGTTGCAAGAATCATAAAGGGAAAGTTCAGCTTCTGAATAAGATGATCATTTAATAATGATGAGACTGTATGATGCGGTGATAAGTTATTTTCTATTCCAATCATTTCTAGTAGAATTATATCTTTCGTTAATTCTACACTGATATTCACAGAAACTTTACACAACGGAGATAGAAAATTGTGCTCTGTTTTGTATACCAATGAAAAATAACTTTAAACAAAGCTGTGAACGTTATCCAATCTTCCTCGTCCAAGAGACGAACAGGAAAAAATGCTGACCTCATACCTGAGTACAATTTTGTCTCAGTTTCTGTAATATTCAATCGATGATCACAGACATCTTTATCTGCTATTGCCTTTTTTAAATACACTTACTGTACTGGTCTTGAAAATCTCAAAGGAATATTTTTTTTGTCATTCAGTGTTCATTGATCTCCCAAGTCCATAGATGGGCGTGTTTTTTTTTTTGTTTTGTTTTTTTTACTTCATTTTTAGAGATCGGTTCTATCGAAAAGTAAATGAAAAATAAATTCGGTGACATTATGACTAACCATTCCTAATTGTTAGACGTCACGAGGAAGCTGGTTAAAAGTAGGAAAACGTTGAAGAATGTACTTGGAGACCGTTTGGAAGAAAATCATTTAGGAAGAAAGACAACCACACCAATCATATGAAATATCGACGGTACCTTTTTCTAAAGAAAGTCGAAAGGTTTATCATGTTTTTGTCGGTGATTAATGTCTTCAGTAGCAATCAAGGATTAGGTTGACCGACGACCTGATCTGTTTCACTTTTTGTCCAGTTTGTAATCATCTCATAGAATGCTAATTCTCGCTAAATGAAATAAAATACGTGAATCGGATGGCTGGAGTGGGTCAGCTATTCTAGACCTTCCGGATAGAGCAAACCTTTACAACGTTGAGGCTATTTTTTTAAAAGCCAAGTTCCGAAGGGTAGTTAACAGGATTTGTAGCGACAGTTCAGGCATGTCTTCCCGAATCTGTCACGGAGCCATAGAAACACAGGGGTATAAAAAAAAAAGGCTTTAAGGAATGCATCTTCGTGGGTTATTTCGATAAAAGAGCCAAATGGCGCAGTATAATACGTTGCCTGTAAATCGTTTGGAAAAAAAAGTCGAAGAGAACAGATCACCAGCGCCAGTGAGAACTGAGATGTCACATCATCTGCGAACTCTGTACTCCAGTGGTTGTACTGCCACACCCCCAAGTATGGCTTAGATATACACTTGTCAGTTGCATTTGCGTCCACTGCCTGACCATGGATATCATTAGGACGATGGTCATCCATCATTTTAATAGAATAGAATAAAGTTAGTATATCTCAGAATTTTTGAGATGAGGTATTATTATTATTTCTATTGATATTCGGACCATCCTCATCTTTGTTGTTTTTCATATACCCCCGTCGGATAAATAAAGGGTTCGGTTCCTTACTTCCCAAATCTACCAGATGATACCTGACGAAGGCTGTAGAGTGCAACGGCCGAAACGTTATATGAAAAACAACAAAGATGAGGATGGTCCGAATATCAATAGAAATAGAATAAAGTTGATTCCAAACCTCTCATCATTTCAACTCTTTCGATGCCTCCATACTGTAATTTTAGAAATTCGAAAGATATAATACTTTTGTGTGCAAACATCATCGTCGTCAGTTCATAAATGCCCCTGTTTATCCATACTCCTTAGAATACCAATGTAATAAACTGCTTCATTTTTATATTTCTTCAATAAGAAGTTGATAGTAGCTTCAGTGGTACGACCACCGGAATATAGCTCAGGCATCCTAAGGGTTTAGTTATCAAATTTTCGCTTTTCATATAATTTTGTTCAGAGACGTAATGGAACTGGCATGACCAAAATTAAATCTGACGCTAACATGGATACATCAAGGTTGTTGAATATTTGCTCTTATACCAACACATAGTCGAAAGCACTAAACTGCACATGGACTTGAAATCACCGAACCCTAATCTGTACATTGTTTTTCTTGGATTACATTCAACATTTACTTGTTGTATTGACATGTACTATCATAAACTTCTGAGGACAAGCCACATTCTCATTTCTTGGGTGCCCACTATGGCACAACGGTTAGCGAGTTCGTCTAGTCAACTAATTCACTAGTGGATAATGCTCTATCTTCAATTGGTACTTTTCTACTTTAGTTTTGTCATAATAAGTCAAGTTTTAGTAAGTATATGACTATCTACCGTGGAGCAAATATAAGGAAGCTAGTGGAGTGCGTTCAATTCCTAAAGGATGCACCATTATTAATCTAAGCTATGTGGATAGCTATGGGAGCGCTAATGTAGTTTGAAGATTCACGAAAAAAGTGTAGTCAGCTCGAATATAATTGCTACTATTACCTTGCGACGGGATAAGCTAGGTCAGGTGAATAAATATGAAGGCGTCTTTTGCAGCAGAGTAGTTATTGCTTCCGCTTTGCTAGCAATAATTCATTTGTATAATTAGCATGGTTACTGTATGTGATGGTATATAGGATCCATAGGCATATGATTCTTTATATCAGCTGGCAATATTAGGTGGGATCTAATGTTACTGATGTTTATACTTGCAGTATGAAAGTAAAAAAAAACTTAGTTTTTCTAATGATAATACAGTCGTATTAAAGATTTATCAGACGGATTGTCCTTCAGAGCTCAAGATTACCAATAGCGCTACTATTCACACATAACTGAGGGAGAAGTGGAACTATTGCTCGACTTGGGACACTGGAGTCAAATGAACGTAAACAGCATCGATCTAAACTCAAACTAGATCCAACGATTCCATGTCCCAAAACAATAGATGTTACGCTACTTGGAACCTCCGACTGGCTCTGAATTCGGGGAATTCCCGTTCATGTTCCATCCGACCTGATTTCTGTGTTTGAATTGAGAAGTGGATTTTATTGTTCTGTCGACTGGGCGCGCAGTTGGGAACACTAAAGCAAACACCTTCCTTTCATCGCACCTAGAATATATCGATTGATCGTCTACAGTTGTCCAGATTAAAAATTGATCACTGAAAGTCTGCGTTGCAGAAAGTAAACATTCCCGAGCGGAAACATAAAGACGCACAGCAAGAATTCTCCCGAGACTAGTTTCTCTTTGAAAATTATTAATTAGATAGAAAAAAAATTATTTTATAAAACTTGAAGGAGAGAAAATTATGAATACCAAAAACACGCTTGGGTCATATACAATGTATGATTCTTCACAAAACAGATAATTTTTTCACACATCAATATTTTACTCAGTGTGCATTTGTACTCTGTAGATCCTAAACTTCAATGATAGGAAATCATGGCTGACAAAAACTTAGATAAAAGACTACATTATTCCATTGAAAATAAAGAGCTACTGTTTAAAAAATGGTATTGGTTATTGCCGCTTTAAAGTTGATTCGGGACATTCTCCTATTGTAAAACAAGGCGTTAGTAACGAGACACTCTGTAAATATCTAACATCATGCTAACCTTATTAGACTAGCTTGCTCACCATAACACCAATAGAGGCGCTCAGGATATCAGGGTGATCAATCAATTACCGATACCTGGGAGAATGATCAGGATATGCATTCCTAAAGTCTAAGGGAAACGGTGTTGGTCTCATTTTCTAAAATCTCGAAAGGAGTCTTCAACGTTCTAAATTTTGTTCGGAAAATTAAACACCTTTATGCTCTAAATGTTGTTAAGACGACGTTTTACACATGAAAAAGGTTCAAGAATGGATCGGCTGAATAAAATGTGTTGATATCATAAAGAACGCGAAGGACTTCTATCGTCCAAAAGCAAATTGGGATTTTCCTTTTATATTGGTTTTCTTTCAGGTTTCTTCACTGTTCCCAGTTGATCTTGAAAGTTTCCAGAGACACAAATGATAAGTGATAAACATTACTGTGTGTTTCTGTCAACATTTATGGTACGAAAGCTGCTGCGTTGTTAGCTATGAGAGGGTCTGTAATAACTCTATCACACAGTTCTGGATCGATACACATTCAGTGATTTCTTTTCGAATCTCTTTGCGGGATGAAGAAAGTCGGTTGCAATAACAAAAAGAAACAAAAGTAACATAAGAGAAAAAGATAGTCATGATTAATAATGACAGTTCCTCATCTAGAAAGTTTTGACTTCTGAAGATACATTTTCAACATGGGAACTTATTTATTTCATTTCAAACTTTCTTGGGTCGATTTAGTTGGGCGAATCACATCGACTCAGCATTGCATCAGAAATAAATAGTACATATCTATCGACTTATTTACGCTATGTCTGGCACTTTCGGGAGTTTCTGCGTAAAGAATATCAAACTATAGAGACATAACAACACTTCCGTGAACCACGTTGGCGTTCAGGTTAACGTGCTGTCTTTTGACCAATTAATTATTCCGGTTAGATGAGTAAAAGGTTTATACTATATTCAATAAGAAATAGAGATCATAGTCCAACTCACTTGACTTCGTAAATATGTATATATGCACACATACACACACGTGTATGTCTGTGTGTTTGTGCATGAAATGCAACCCAGAGAGAGAAAAATACCATTTCTCGGCATACCCACTGACTAGGTCTATACACAAATGAAGACAGTATTTCCATTTTTCTAAACTTCCCCTAAAGAATTTATGTGCACGTCACACCGTGTCGAAACGGCAGTTTGGGTATCATTGATGTTCGTTTAAAATTTCCCTTAAGCTCTGAGAATGAAAAGCGGACTGAAGGGACAAGATCATGACCGCAAGATGGATGAGTTGAGGTCTCCTAACGAAGTTATCGTAGGCTAGCCCTTGCTATCTTAGAGGAATGAGCAGGTGCAACGTTGTGATGGGGAGAAAGTTCCTTGTCCACAATTACCTGTCTGTTTTCTCACCAGTGCTGCTTTCAATTTTCTGAGAACTTCTTAAAAAGCCCCAGTGATCGCATTTTGTTCTCGGAAATCTATCAAGATTATCCAATTGGGATGAACAAAGAACAGCCGACGTAACCTTCTCAGCTTATCTCTTAGCCAGAAATTTGATTAGTTCAGCAGATCGCCTTAGAAGCAACTTGATTTTGAAGAGACATTTCTCTCTGAGCCATATTAGCAGATCCAAGACTCCCCAAGATCACGATTCATTCCATAAGATCGTCTTCATTTTTTATTTATCTTGCTTAAAATATTGTTGGAAATATCATCTTGTTAAGCTAGCTCCCGATAGTCACTTATCGAGCAAAAACATGGAACCTTACCAAGAGACAGATCTTCAAATTGAGAACCATGCAACGTGCACATTAAAGGATTATACTCTATTTCACATGGAGAGACCACAAGACAGCACAGTACATTCGGAAAAAACAGGAGTCAGAGACATCATAGAATCCAGCAAAAATCTCAAATTGCAGTGGGCTGGCCATGTTGCAAGAATGATGGACAACTGATGGACATTGTGACTAAGAACACGGATCCCCAGAGATCATATGTGCAACCGAGGCTGGCAGAATATCAGATGGAGAGACGAGCTAGACAAATTCAGAAAGTTCTGGCCCTACGACGCCCATGATAGAGAAATTTGGTGCATCCTGGTGAAGGTTTATGTCCAACGATAGATGCTGAAAGACTGATGATGATGATGATGATGATGATGATGAAGATGCTGAAAGACTGATGATGATGATGATGATGATGATGATGATGATGATGATGATGATCACACAACGCTTCAGAAACCAATAGAGTGGAAATATTTCTGATCCTAGAGACACGTCTATCCTAAACACGTCAGTGTGTGAACTGGGGCATTAATAGCAATATTTTTTGGACGTATGCAGTCGCGCAACATCACAGAAAAATGTGCAGCAAGATAGTTTCACAACATCTGACAACTGTAATGATCTCAAACCTCACCAAGTGCCTCACACTTCATTAGTAAACATCGTAGCCATAATTTTATATACATGTAGTTCACTCGCACATAGCTTTTAATATCAGAATTAGTTATATGAATGAGCCAATTTTGGCATTCCGAGAGCTGCTGGCTATGAATATATGCATAGTTCTTGAGTTGAGATGGTCAATTTGCAATGGAATTTCATATTAAATTGGTCCCAATTGGTTTCCAGTTCTTTGATTGATCACCTCTAAATATTATAGATTCTATCAAATGACTAACTAGACCTACTCCCTTAATTATTTCGTACATATTTTGGCAGGTTAATCATCCAACCACTTTAGGTGAATGTTATAATTAATAACCTGACACTTTAAAAACAAAACTGGGTGTCTGTGTTCAACATGATGCTTACCAATGTCTAATGTATAGATGGAAATCCCAAATTACATTTTCATAGATAAGATCTAACTTTCGAGACGAGACTTGGAAGACAAATGTTTTTCTTGTCGATAGTTCCCAACAAAATCTAGCGTCAACAGTTTTAAAGTTCAGATGACTAAAAAGAAAGGAATGTTTTGAAAAATTGTGTTTTATTCTTTTTGCTGACTAGAAATTCAATTTGTAGTGTAAGTTTAAGGTGAAATTTCGATTGCAATTTTATCTTGGAGAATCAAAACTCTTCCGCCTTTTTCCCAAAATGGTCAGTCGCATATCTTTTTAGCTGGGTTCTTGATCAATCAAGTAGACAGATTGTTGCAGCTTTGTACTAAGACGAAGATAATGCTGTCGGAAGTTTGAAATAAGAAAAACTTATCATTTTGTACGGGCGGAGGTTTTTTGTTAGTCTTTACCACACTTAGGACATAACCGGTTACATTTTTCATATGAAAGCGCATACACCTACGCACATATGTTCACACTAACAAAAATATATACGCACAGAAACATACGCACTCACACGCAATCACATGCAAGCCAACGCATAAACACACGTATATGCATATACGCATTAATACACACATTATTTGCGCAAATGCATACATTCACTAACGCGTGTTGTTAGCATGAAACCTGTTCAACTGGGAAATTTTGACGGGGTATTGTCGTCTGTTTGCCCGAGAATATGCCACTAGGAAATGTTGTCAGCTGGTAATTTGTTCGATAGAGAAAATACACTGATCAATGTCGTCTGCCGGTAAATTGTTCAACCGGGGAAATGCACCCGAGAAATGTTGTCGGCTGGTACATTTTTCGATCCGGGAAATGTCTTTCGAAGATAAACAGTTAGTCTGGGAAACGATAGCCAGGAAACGTCGTGACGTTGATAATTTTCCGACAGGGAAAAGGAAAATTGGGAAATTACCGGTGGTAAAGTGCAACTAGGGAAAATGTGACCAGGAAACTGATGACTCGTGGCATGTATACCTTATTAATTATTTCGTGGCCTTTGTTTAAAAGTATAGAATAATTTGTACAGCTCTTTAAGCTGTTGCTCGTCGTAAGGTTTCTTCTTTTCTTTTTTTTCTTTAAACTATACTAATGACACGTATTTATACTGTACTGAGAGTTCTGTTAATAGCTTTAAAAACCTACTTTCTGAAAGGATTTGTTCAATGACTGCTGTCTTGTATTTTATATTATCTTCCCTTTGTCTCTTTTGGATGGTTTTGTTTAGTCTGATTACTTCAATCTTTTCCCTAGTTGTTGTCGGTGGTTAGAGACTCCTGCTTGTTTTTTTTTTATGAGATTCCTGGTTTTCTCTGAGATTTTATTTATGGCTTGTTTGTTTTTGTTTTTGGCTTGAACATGTTGGCGACTTCAATCAGAAAGACTGTTATTTAATCTCATGAAAACCAAAACACAATAAATCTGTCCGTTTGTCAATCGAAGCGACCAGCCATATATGAGTAAGATAAAAATGAGTTGTCGAATGATGAATGTAATTTATACTTCAGTTTCCAAGAAAGAAAACACAAAAAGTATCTGATAGGGATACGACGAACCATAAAGACAAGAAATGAATTTGCAAAGGTTAGAAGGTTGAATCTGATTTCCAGCCTTCGTTCGGTTTATATGTTAAACGATCATATTCTGCAAAACTTAAAGTAAACAATAGATGGTGTCATCTCGCGAGGAAGAACGAGACGATAGGCACGGCACTCGTATCAAAAGGTCAGACAAAAAACCTTACTGAATTATGCCTTCAGATCTCTACACACACACATACATGTTTATATATGGATATATCTGTATACAAATGCATATATATATATATATATATATATATATATATATATATATATATATATATATATATATATATATATATATATATATATATATATATATATATATATATATGCAATTTTTTTTTTCGTTTCAACTATGTATATAAGGTTAATTTATTTAGTGATTTAAAGGGGAGGAGAACTTATGTTCGCGAGATGGTATACAATGTAGAAAAATTAACTCTAAGGTTATTGGGGAAAAATTGTCAAATTCTTTGGTTGAATATGTTGTTAGGAAATCAATGCGAAAAGGCTTTTCTGTGTAATTAATATTCTTAAAGATGATATCATAGGTTGGTTCGCATGCAATCTGAGATTAAAACCGACACAATTGATTTGATATTCATATGGGTGAACCCTCAATAGAAATGAGACGAATAATGAGTTACGTTTCTTGTTATATATATTCTGAAAACTTTCATGGGAGCGTTTTACTTTTGGATAACGGGGGAAATTTGTATTTGAATTTTGGGGGGGTCAACTATTTCGGACATCTTTCTAACTTGCATGTTACGATGAAAGATACCTTATTATGTAAAAATAAAAATGAATAATTAAAAGGGGTTTGGGTTAAGTGAATGTTAACAAATTTGGTCGAACTCTGGATCAGGCTCGCCGATTCCATTGTCCGCACTGCTTACTGCTACACCACTCATGACTCACAAAAATATTTTTTTTCCTGCAAAGAAAAGAAAGAAAGCCAAAAATAGCACGTCTGAGTAAATTGAAGACATTTGAGGGATGAGAGGAGGCGAGAGAATTTAGCGATAATATACACAAACATTTTCTTGATGCTGGTCTAAATTCAGAATAGAAAAATAACAGCTGAGAAAACTTACTCATGGTTGGTTGTAGGTTTTCGATGAAAGGTCAGGACATTTACGCTGTAATCCAAATAGCAGCTCATATAAAAGGCAGTACTAAAACATTCGATCCTCATATATATATATATATATATATATATATATATAGAGAGAGAGAGAGAGAGAGAGAGAGAGAGAGAGAGAGGGAGATAGATAGAGAGAGAGAGATGTAATAACTACAAATTGTATACATCTTTATACACTGTTTATAAAGAGAGGAATATTCAAAAATTGCAAAGTATGTCGGAAAAGTATCGAACCTTCTTGAATACCTCGAGAATCGAATTTAGTGTACATAGACAACTAATCGGAAGGGACCCATCCTTGATCTAACTGAACAGACAGTTCGACGCCATTATGTCAGCTTGTGTACTTTGTCGCTTTCCAATGACCAAGCAAGTCATTCTTCTTATTTCGTGCGGGATGTTTTGGTCTTGCATTGCATCACGCAGGTCATTCACCTACAATCTAGATTCTCAATGCTGACTTCATGCTCAGCCAGGCCCCTTTAACATTTTGAAGATTGGTGCAATAAAATTTTAGTCGTTTTCTTTATTTGGATTTAGTAATTAAAGGATGGTTGGTCCGGGTACTCACCCATCCACTCTCGTTTTTTGTCATATGAATTGACATGCTGGTGACGACAGAATTTATCAAGATATTTGGCGTCGGATCAGACTGCAGGAGGAACTGTCATTACTGGTAATACCTGGTCACCTAAGGTAATTATGGGAGTGTGGTTCGCCGAATTTTCCACTTATCCAACCTCTTCTTTTTACAGTCAATTTCGTATTCCAATAATGAGTCATTTTGTCAAGATATCTGGCGACAGGTATGAACACAGGGAGAAATGAACTCATTCCTTCTGTAATAGAATCAGTGTGGAGTGAATTTAAGCTTTTTATTAGTCTAGTACAAGGCCTCTTGGGGTGCCTCTTTTACCAAGTTTGCAAGGTGAGCAGAATAATATCTGCATACACTTTGTTCATTAGTCATTAGAAATCGTCAACCAACATTGTCATCAAAACTATCAACATAGGTTTCTTCAGTTTTATGTTGATCTGGCTAGCTGTATGTATTATGGATACATGCCACATGAACGGAGCTAGGGACTGGGAACTTGAACATTTAAACGTTCCCCCCTTATCATGTGTAGAAAAAAATTATTTCTTTTCTTTTCAATTCCACTCCCCCAGGAAGCTTTTTAATGAGGGTTCAGATTGCATACGTACATTGTTCTCCCAGTTTGTGCCTGGCAGCATCCATGCTTGTTTTTTTAAGTTTTTCGATTTTTAGTGATCATTGCCCAACCAAAGGCGATCGAAGTAACCAATTGATCAGCCCCAATATAAGATGATACCAAAAGACGTTGGATATGTGGCAGTTTCTCTTGAGTGAATAACCAGACCTGTTATCTATGTGTTCAAATTCTCGTATCAATTAAGTACATTTCTTGCTTTTTAAATCCGTCTGCTTCAATAGTTTCTAATCTTTTCCCAAAGAAAAAGGGAAGACGTTGAAGAATTTGAGACAAAGAAATTTATGTGTTATTAGGTACAATTTTATTTGTTGTCTTGGAAAAAGCATCCTCGCGAACTTTTTTAAAAATCGTGGTCATTATTTAAGTTTAAAAATTTATAAACCAGTGTTTACATATTATGTTTACGAGTAAATGTTCGATAGTTTGTTCAAGACAGGAATACCTGATTTGTTAAGATCACAAAACATAATTTCTATGTAGAAAACATCTCAGATGTTTTCTTTAAATATACAGATGTATCTTTTTATTTTCTCATCCAAACGTAATAAGAAGCTGGCAACCATGGCTTAATAATACATGATTAGGTCATTAACTTAATTCAATTCTTGATTCGGTGAACGGACTGCCCATGCAGTTTTCGAAATGCTTTGCCCCTAATAAGATGCTTGAGAGAATTGCATCTCGTTGCTTTATGCAAATGGTGAGATTTCAAGGATTTATCACCCAGTGTTCACGAGATCTCAATTCGCCCCAAATGTGAATTTTGGAAAACACAGCCGGCAATGAGAAGAGTGGACGAATCCCCGTTGTAAAATTTCAGATGAAAAAAAACATTTAAACATTGGAAACAAATTCAGTTTGCAATATATCAATAAGTATCCTTCTGAAAAAGAAAGAAAGATATTTCAACTTCTTGTCAGATTGGGGGAAGTTGAATATAAATAATCAGGAGAATAGAGTACTGGGGGAAGAACCGTGAGTTGATTGTTACTAATAATGTGAACGATATAAAAGCTGAGATTTATATAACTTGATTGGTGTAGATAAGGAAACGAACAGGAAATATTCATCATCATCATCATCATCAGCAGCAGCAGCAGCAGCCTTTTAGCATCTGTCGTTGGACATGAACCTCCCCGAAAATTCACCAGACCTTTCTATCATGGGCATTGCACAGCCAGTACTTTCTGAATATAGCTCGCCATGCCATCTTACTTTACATCGGTTACAATTTTGCATATGATCTCCGGGGATCCATGTTGTGAGTCGTGATGTCCAGCAGTCGTCTGATATTCTACCAACATGTCCAGCCCACCACCATTTGAGTTTTCTAATAGTTTCTATGATATCTTGGACCACCTTTTTTCTATTATGTAAATACCGAATTTTGGCTCTAGATGTTTGAGACAAATCTTTGAATGATAATTATGAAGGTAGACACATTACTCATCGCTAATTTCCACATTATCAATGTTACGTTCTCAGCCGTTATGACCCAGTACAGATTAACTATTAAATTAAGGTTCCTTATCTCATACTGTAACAGGAATATCGAAGTAATTATTCTAACTGCACAGACTCCATTACTTGTGTGTTACCAACGAAACACTAATATCAGCTCAGCACACAAAAGCTTTGGCGAAATGATAACGTAAACGCAATTGAAAAAAAAAATGTAAATGAATAACCTGATGTGAAGGTTGAACACTGTCCACTCAATATTTCATGAATTCACGATGCCAACGTTAACTTCAAAACAAAAGATAAAGCTGTATACTCTATTAGCAATTTGCATGATATCAATTCCTTTTTGTCATATTTAAACTAATAATTAACTTATCTACCAGCCATTAAGACATGTGGTTTACAAGAGTATTCCGGAGATTAAATCCACTGAAATTCATGCAAGCCTCATCCACTGGGAGACTACTCGGTCATGATAAAAGTGCATTTGACGCAATCTAATATCCGTCATTAATTTTCACTTTATTCTGCCTCTTGTATAGCAGCAAATACGACATACAATGTAATGTGACAGATAAATATATTTGAGACCGTTTGTGTAATGACAACAAATTTGTTACATATTTTTTTCATGAAAACTAGTCATTATCCGTTTTTTAATCATCTGACGCCAGTCTATAACAGCTGCAGACTAGCGGTGTGTCGTTACTGATACTGCTCAGAAGCCAGAGGATGATATATATTTTCCTCGTCGAGATATTGTGCAAACGATTAGGAGAGAGTAAAACAAAAGATGAATAGAATTGTGTTCTCTCAAATGCAGATCAAGCGTTACTGCGTTGTATTTCATAGAAAGTTAACTTTTGCTTTTAGGCAAAAACTAGATGGAAAACAACAACAGGAACCAGCTGGCTGTAGAAGAAGCTACTCAACCATTTACCACCTCCATTTAGTAAACCAACTATAGAGCAGAAAGACATAAAAAAAACTACTAAATGTAGCATTTGTTCACTTTAAAAAGGCTTTCAATTCAGTAAAAATCCCCGAAGTCATTGACGCAATAATGCAACAAGGTGTAGACCCCGTTTATTTCAGAGTACTGCAACATATATACTGACACAGACGGTTGACTATACAGCCACATATAGACTCAGAACCCTTTCAACTAGAAAGTGAGACAAGATGACACCACCCCCTGTCACTCTTTACAGCTCGCTGCGAGATGATTTTCCAAAACCTAATGCAACCAATGTATCTCACAGATAGTCACATACAAAGCCGAAAGCAAGAACCTAACCAAAAGATTGACCTTCAAACTGAGAACCATGAAACGTGCATATGAGAGAATCATGCTCAACCTCACATTGAGAGATCATGAGGCACAGTATACCAGAGAAAAGACAGGAGTCCAGGACATCATAGTAACTGTTAGAAAACTCAAATGGCAATGGGGTAGACATGTTGCAAGAATGTCAGATAACCCCTGGACATCACGATTCACAACATGGATCCCCACGGGTCATGTTCAAGGATGTGGCCGACAGAAAGTAAGATACTATGACAAGCCACTTAAATTCAGAGAGTACCGGCTCTGCAATGTCTATGATAGAGAGTTGTGACGAATCTTGGGGAAAGTCTATGTCCAACGATGGCTGCTAATAGACGGATGATGATGATGATGATGATGATGATGATGATGATGATGATGATGATGATGATTCGATTACAGTGATGACGATTCAGTTGTTCTGGGATCAAAATTTAACCCCTTTAGTTATGATGACCATAGGCTCTATAAATGTTTGCAGTAACCTAACCTACAATGATATTGCTACAGCTATTAAACCAGACCAGGATCTGTATTTTGATTGAAAAATTAATGCAAATATCAATTAGCACAAGATTTAAAGTCAGAAGAAAGATTTGGAATCCGTGGTTAAACAAGAGAAACAAGCTCAATCTGGTTCCAAAGGAGTAAAATTGGGAACAAAGATCAAAACCTATGTTCTGTTGAACTAAACCTATTCGACTGATTAGCCTTAGGAACAATAGGAAATATGAATTATCCATGATGATATACCTTTTTCCCAGAAATTTAATCCAAAAAGTGGGCAAATTTTACAGTAAAATTATTTTCGTTTTGAAATTTTTTTTTCTGTTGGAGCATGTGGAAGGCTTACATTACATCAATTTCTATATTGTTTTTTTATTTTTTTTGCAAAAAATGCAACTTCAACCTTCGAAAACTTTTGATGTACTGAGCAGATTTTGATTAAATAAAAAACAATTTCAGTAACACGACTTGTATAATTGAATTTCACTTGACCTTCCTATTGTAAAGTATGACGTAGATATTCGATCCCTTTTAGCCGTTTCCCATAACTGAAGAATTAAACCATAAATGAAGTTACTTACCCAAATAGTTAGTGTTTATTGTCTTCCGCCTATCAGTGATCTGAAAAAAAATACTATTCTTAAACAGATGCAACAAAAGTCTTTACTATATTTGGCTAGCAAACAATGTTCAATTGCCCTGAACAATTGGATAATACGTTGCATATCGTTTGACTTCTGCATTAAAACAGTGATACTTTGTGATTTCGATGGCACTATCGTTGTTAAAGAGAGAATCATCACTTAAAATTTGATCGGTTTTGATAACCAGAGTAGCTTGCGATAAGAAACATCTTAATATATAATGGACGAGATACTAGCCTGAATTTGATGGAAATGAAGAAGGAATTCTTCAAATACTGCGGTCGATTCGTTCAAAAATGTCTTATTATGATCGAATGTTTAAAATTACTTACATTGATTTATACAACATCTTCATTGTGCAGTATTAGAACCTGCACCTATGAAAACTGCACTATTCAGCGGGTACATATTCTTTCAAAGGAAAAAGGTTTTTATTGGAACTGTGAGAAAGAAAAACAAAGCTTAACAAAAGTTAAAAATGCTTTTGCTATAAACAACTATAATTACATTGTTGAAAAGGTTTTGGATCGTTGATTTTATTTTTTAACACTCCAACATTTTTTGTTTTTTTTTTACCGTGGAGAGGAATTCAAGCAAAAATCGAAGATAGAACTCGTTACGTACTGAACTAATGATGTAAAGAATTCACAGTGATTATTCATATATATATATATATATATATATATATATATATATATATATATATATATATATATATATGTATATATATATATATATATATATGTAAATATATATATAGAGAGAGAGAGATTCAATTATAATGAATATATTATTATATACATAAATTTATGCATATTTATATATGTGTATATTTATATACATATGTACATATATTTACACACACAAATGTATATATATATATATATATATATATATACATATATATATATATGTATGTATATGTAAGTATGCTTATATGTACATATATATATATATATATATATTTCTGTATATATATACATATATATATATTCATATATATATATTTACATTAAAAGTGCAATAAGATCTACTTTTCAAAAGGTATATAAATGAATAAAGTAAAATATACATATATATATGTATACGTATGTATGCTTATATGTATATATATATATATATATGTGTATATATATATATATATATATATATATATATATGTATATATATATATATATATATATATATATATTAAAAGTGCAATAAGATATGCTTTTCAAAAGGCATATAAATGAATAAAGTAAAATGTTTGATGTTTTAACCTCATGTAAACATTGTCTGCTTTTTGGAATTCTGGATCTCTACTAAGATTGAACGCTGATCACTGGTACTATCATCATCATCATCATCATGGTCGTGGTCGTCGCAGAGCTAGTACTTTTTTTTGTTTAGCCCGTTTCTCCATCTAATACTCTGCCAGCCTCGGTTGCGCATATGATTTCTAGGTATCCATGACGTGAGTTGCGATGTCCATCGATAGTGTGCCATTCTCGCAACTATGACTGGTACTATAGGATGCAACTATTCTATCCAAACTGCAGACCCCATACAGCACTTTCTGAATAGTTTTTTCATTAGTGCTTGGTGTAAGGGTCCTAGCAATCATATTCAGTTGATGTATCAATCAACAAGCACTTTGTTGTGCATCACTGTAATGATGAAAAAGACACACCTTTCTTTTTTTTAGCGACTCATGTAAATAGATTGAATATTCACATTTCCCACGTAACTAAGAACAAATGTTTGGGAATCAATATTCTTCCCTTGTGAATGATAAGTGTGCAAACAAAACTCAAACAAGAACTTCGATTAACAATGTTTTCCTACCTTTTTCCAGTAAACGCAAGTGCAGCGATGTCCCTCTTTTTTTTCAGGGCTTCCAGGAGGTTTGCACAAAAAGATGAAACGCTCACTTTTTTAGACGCGGTTGATATGTAAGATTGATGGAGTCTTTGTAATCATTGCCAGGGTATGAGCTGTGCTCCGGTACGGATTTTTAATCAAAGTCAGCATCTTAATTGTGCTTTCAGACGAGATCCCCGGCAAGAGTATCAGAAGCAATAATCATTAAAAAAAAAGGATGCTCTCTTTTATTTTTCATAGCTTCTTTCTCCATTTCTTTGATTTTTCTTCGAGGAATTTTTTGTAATGGGAAAGTAATTAACGTTTATTCCATCCCTGTTTAACAGATATCATCAAATCAATTTTTGAAATACATAGATTCAAGCTCATTTTGAAATTTGTTTGTGTTGAAGTATGTAACAATATAGGAATCAATATCATCAATTTAGTCTTTGTATTCATTGTTTGAATATTGAAAACTTTTAGAGATACCATTGAGTAGTGATTATTGTCACAGATAATAAGATCAGAGAAATGAGTTCAAATTATGCCAGTTTGAGTTCAATTTGCACTGATGCCCGAGGGAAAGGCATGAATATATTTTCTCGCCCTAACTATAGCGAGGCAGTTTGAGCTATTTAGCCTTACAATTGCAGCGGAAACAGTAATTGGCTATCCGAGGATTGTTCACGGAATTGAAATAGAATCATGGTCTTATGTGTCGCTCAACACAAGAGCAACTGGGCTTTAGTAATCAAGAACAATCAACTACTATACAACCACTTGCGGAATAGTAAAATAGATTAGAGAGCGCAAACTGAAGTGATGCAATTTTACGAGGACTACCCGACACTAAAAGGTCGGCAGTGGTCAAATTCTGAATAGAATCCTATTCAAAGTATTTCAGGCGTATTAAATAAGACTGTAACAAATAAGTGAGGTAAAGAAAGAGTGAATTTGGTAAACCTGACGGAACTGCAGGAGACTGAGGGAAAGAGTGAAAGAAAAAAGAACCTTGCGGAAATTACATCGATCCTGACAAACTAAGAACGTTGGTGACCACTTATCACCGAAGCCGTTGAAAGTGAAAGACCGGGAGTTCTCTTTTTTTTCAAAGACATGCGTGTTTTTAGTAGCAGTAAACACAGCTTAAACTGATTTATTCTGTCAAAGTCCGACCTTAAATGAAATATGAGACTTCTCTGACCGAGTGAATAACAGACACACTCCATTCTTGAAGTTCGTATTCACTTCTTCCATTCTAGAAACAAAGTTTGAAAACAGCAGTTAAATACACGTGAGTTGGGTTAAAATGAGATTAGATATTCTCAACAAGTGGAAGTGTATTTATCATTCTTGAAAAGATTCAAGCAAGAAATGTCACCAACAGAGAACAATTTATCTTAGTTTGTAAGAAGGCAGTTAAATTTTGAAGGCAATAATGTACTCGTTGAAGTAGTGTGATTCAATTTGCTCTGTTTTTATATGAATAATTGTGTGTGTGTATAGATGTGTCTATGTGAATATGCTTGTATACCTCTGAAGATATCCCGATAAAATGTGCTTATTACTGTTACTCAGGGGACTATGCTCTGTTTTATGTTTACAGTCTACAAAGTAAAAAAAATCGCAAAAGATCACAAAAGCATCCGTGAGCAGTAGAGTCACGTCTGTGGCGTTAGTAGCAGCAGGCAGGGTGTCTTGAAATAATAACTTTCACTGTGCTCTGTCGGGCCATCGAGATCACATTGGTTTAGCGTAGGTCATGTCAAGCTTTGCTATGCAGACGATATCTTTGAAAATAATGTTTGGTTTTCAGACCTTTTTTTTTTTAATCTTCGGATAAGAGACTATGTACCTGTTCTGAAATGTTTATTGCTTGACAATGATTATCAATTACGTCACATCAAAAACAGACAACTGTAACTCGTGGAAAATACGATTTGTAATTACTTTAATAACTGAGATTTATGGTCTTGAATGTATTAAAGAAAACACGTGAAATCAAAAATCTATTTAAATTCTCTCCCTATAATGTTTTGACTTATATCTATAAACAAATACATTTGAAACAAATAATGTATCAACCAGATAACATTGGTTACCAATGTAGTCTACATGCGGATAACTGAATAATTAGAATCGATTTTTATAGCCTGTTTGTTTTGGATGATATGGGGAGTCAGTGTTAGTCATTAGTAGCGAACGCCATGATGAAATTTCAGCTGTTTATTTACCATTTGGTATCATAACTTGGATTTACTGCCGAATATATCAAAACATTCATTCAATTTAATAATTACATATGAAACAAGTTCTAGCGGTGACGGTAAAAATGAAACTATAATTCCGGTTGTATTTTGACGCTTTTGAGCCGGGTTTACGTATACAAAGTTTCAGCTGATCAGCTTCCACTTAATCTATTGTTACTCCTAATGCTTCGCTTTGATCATTTTCTGTAGTAAAGGATTGCATTTGTCCGGCGGTCAAGGAATGGTTTCAAGATTAAACACAAAATGTAGCATGTTTGAGATAAAATTGGTTTCAGCATCTTTTGACACCAAACCTGCCAAACTTCACGCTAAACAACAACAAAAAAAAGGATTGAAAAGTTAATAGGGTGAGCTTTGCTGAGTGAATAAGGCAATTATACGTGAAATCCCATTATTACTAATTCTTCATTATGCTTATCTTAGTCTGGCCCAAGAGGTGGATCTTTCTTGCAATTTGTTGAGAAAATAGCTGACTGAGCATCTCTCTGCAGCGGGTGTCATGGACACACATTGGTTTGGGATTCTTCATCAGCAGCTGCTTTTCAACGTCCGTTGTTGGACATAGACCCTTCCCGAGATTCACCAGATCGCTCCATCTCGGGCGTCAATATCTCTTAAATCCGTATAAATCGCCACTCTATCTAATTTTTTGCCAGCTGCAATTTCGCAAGTAATCTCTGGGGATCCACATTGTGAGTCGTGATGTCCAGCAATCGTTTGACGTTCTCGCAAAGTGGCCTGTCCATTGCCATTTGAGTTTCAGAATAGATTATATGGTATCTTTGATCCCCAGTTTTTGGAGAGGGGGTTCGGATATGCTATGCAGTTTTGTATTTCCCTTTTTTCTTTACCCCGAAATGTTATATCTTATTCGATGCACGTTTTGTTACTTTTTATGGACTATAAACCATAGTAAGGTTCGTGGTTTGGAAATAAAGAATGAGCCCCTCGATTAAACTCAAACTTAAATCCTCGTGGTACCGCTTTGCTACAGCAACTGCTTTACCAATTATCCAGCAAAGGCGTTCGGTGCAAATTTAGCCATATAGCTGCATTCTGTAATTCTCTGAACGTCAATACACTATCTTTGTTTACATTATTTTTCCTATTTCTTAGATGGAGCATGGCCAATTATTACTAATTTTTATTAGTATTTTTTTGCCTCTCATATATATATATATAACGTGACTGACCCGCAAACTGAGATCTATGCAAAGTGTAAAAGAGAGAATCATCGTCCACATCACAAGGAGAGACCACGATTCAGTACATTATATTCGGGGGGAAATAGAAATCTGAGACATAATAGAAACCATTAAGTAAATTCAATTGCGATGGGCCGGTCATGTTGCAAGATTGGGTATCACAACATGGATCCCCAGCAGAATATGACATGGCAAGAGGGACTGGATAGGTTCAGGAAATATTGGCTCCTCGACGCCTACGCTAGAAAGGTGTGACGAATCCTGGGGAAAGTTTATGTCCAACGGCCAACGATAAAAGACTGATGATGATGTTGATGATGATGATAGATATTAAATCAGTAATTATATTCTAATTTCGAAGATGAGGTATCATTAGTCATCGATTTTCAATTTGTATGCTTTTTCATCTTATTTTCTTATTTTATTTGTCAATTCCTACACCTTCATTTTCCTTTTAGTCAATAAATATTCTTTACTCTCTATATTTTTTTCTGCTATTTAAAACTGTCAATACCATTGCTCTCCTTCCTGTGTATCCAAATGTGTGAATTATATGTCCTATTCCAACGATGCAATATGAAATTCTCACGAGTCATACAAGTTCGTATACTATCCAACAAGAAAAAAAAACTGGAATTATGAACGTTAGTTTGTGTCTTTATTCCGTCTTTTCTTTGTGTAGATTAATGTCTTACTAGTTCAGACATCGATTCAAGGCTTGCAATCCACTGTTATTAAATCTACGTGTTTGTTGTTTTTAGAAGCCAAAATCTCTATTGTGTAATGAGAATATTCCCAAATGTACTAAGAGTCTTTCAAAACATTCAATTACTTGAAATATTTATTGGAGCCAGCGGTAAACGTTATCTGTGTGTTCGTACACGACTATGCAGAATGTGATCAGAATGTCTGGTGATAGACAAAAAAAATTCAAATTCAAAACCGACTCAGATCAAATATATATTCTCTAGTAAATCTCCGATAAAATAAATTACTTCTCAAAAATCGATAGATTTAACCACAAGTTCATTACATCAGGACAAGGTTACAGACTTTGACAGCTTTGAATTATACGCATCTTGTGTACACAATACACAAGAAATAATTGATTCAATTGAAATGTCAAAAAAGTTGAGATTTAAATACTGCCTTGCCGGAAATCACTAATAGGTTCAAAAGTAACAGAAAGGTGATGATGCTTGTAATTGCAAGTTTTGTTATAACGATAGTGCCTTGAATATCACAGTAGCCCGTCTCACAGAACTCAAAAATAATCCCTATAATAACGATGGACTTTATGTATGAACATAAGTGACTGTAACCAAGTACAAATGGCACATAGTAAAGAAAATTTCTTTAGCCTGCATGCTCAGTGGGCTCTAACTTGGAGAGTAAAACAATTCAGAATGGCTTTCAATGGTTGTATGATGTTTTAGTAGTGGGGTTCAATTAACTAAGTATTTACAATTGCAGGGCTGGATCAAGATTTCATGAACATTATGATTTCATGGTGATTACGTAAATTTGTAATTTCTCTTGTCATCATCAGGGGGTCCTGATCAGGTATTCTTTCGGGTCATCTTGTTCCAACCATATCTACATGGAGAAGTTACTTTTTTCCTTGCTTGGTCCCTTATTCATGCTATTCTTTGTAGCATAGCTATATGTATAAAACACAATATCTCCAAAAGTTCTCAATGAATTTCAGTGATATTCTGTGTAAATATAGGCGATGAGCTAAGGAAGTTGTGTTTAAATTGTGAGGAGGCACAAATTTTCCAATGTTACCTCTCCTGAATTTTAGCCAAATATACACAACAAATTATCCCTAAATTCCCCCGATTAATTTCATTTTTTTGCAAGAATGGGTAATGGCTGAAGGATGAAGTGATTGAATTTTGGGAAGGATCCAGGATTTCTCACAATCATCCTTCCCCCTTGCATAGTGACTATGTATGTACAATTCTGATATAACCAGAGATTCTAAATTAATTAAGATAAAATTTTGTGAAAAGGTCGGCAATGGACAATAAGAAAAGTGTTCAAATTTTGTGATTGATAAAAAATATATCCACGGCTATCTCCCCTGTATCGCAGCTGAATCTATTCTGCACAATATATTGAAAATGTGAGCAAAGGACTAAAAAGATGCGTTTAAATGTTCAGTCGCTTTCAGGATTGTTCCACGCTGACCTCCCCTGTATTGTAGCTCAGGTATACACAAGGGTGTGCAAGGGCGAAGGAAAAGTCTTAAAAACATTTTCACAGTCACTCCCTGCATCTTAGCTATTTGTACTCAATACAACACTCCAAAATTTCAAGGAAAACTGGGCAATGGTCTAAGGGAGAAGTGTTTACTTTCCGCGGCTGATCCAGGAATTTTTCACAGTAACCTTCGCTGCATCGTAGCTATAAGACACAAAACAATATATAAGTTCTCTATGAATTTCAGTGACAATTTGTGGGAGGGTGTGGCCAATAGGATGGGCCAAGGATGAAGAGTTCACATTTGTGGGGGATCAAGAGATTTTTGCTGGGCCTCACATGGAGACACCACAAGATAGCACAGTGCATCCGAGAAAAGACAAGACTTAGGGACATCATAGAATCCATTAAAAATCTCAAATAGCGGTGGGCTGACCATGTTGCAAGAATGAGAGACAATCGATGGACATCATGACTCACAACATGGATCCCCCGAGAACACATAGTAGTAGTAGTCTACTTTCTCCAGTTCTGTGTCCTTAATTTTGATGTTAGTGTTTTTATCTCAGATGTGGTTGTTGCAAATGATCTTTGTCTTGCTAAAGTTCATGTGTAGGCCGACTCTCTTGCTCTCTTCATTTAGTTCATCTAGCATTAGTTGGAGGTCGTGTAGGTTCTTTGCGAAAAGGGCAATGTTGTCTGCAAATCTCAGGTTGCTCAGATACTCGCCGTCTATTCTGATGTACTCTCTGAAATTTTTTCTTTCTATTTCTATTATCATTCGGACTATCCTCATCTTGGTTATTTTTCCATACAACGTTTCGGCCGTTGCACTGTACAGCCTTCATCAGGTATCATCTGGTAGGTGTGTGGAAATTCAGAGAAAATTCAGAGGAACACTACTCTCTGAAAGTCACTCAAATCTTTTCCCACTCGAATGGCATAGACATTTGTTCAATTTTCAATTAAATCTTTAATTTCGACTTGATCCCTCTTATTAGACCAATTTGAAACTCAAAAAGGACCTTCCATAACATAAAGTATGAAAATGCTGCTAATCTTCCTGGGAGCATCTCTTTCTATCTCCGACACATCTTTTTCGGTAAATGTATCTTCACAGATACTTTCAAAGTAATTATATTGATCAATTCTTCATAGTAACTATCCTTCCCTGGAACTCGCCTCAAGTAACTGCGATTGCTTATCAATTCATTTCGTAGGTACTTATCAATCCTTTATTTATTAATGCATCCAATAATTATCCTGTCATTTCAAGCGTGGTGTATATGGAGGCACTCACTACTTTCTCAGGGAATTCTCAACAGGTAAATTACCATACTAATTTGAAGTTAGTAGCTATATTTACCGGATTATTCGTTGGCATATATCTCGAGTCATTGCTATTTACTCTGACGAGCCTTTCGTCACAAAACTCATCTTTTCTCTAATTTTCTCGTTAGCTGCACCTCTAATACATGGTATACAACGTGAAACTATATAGTTTGTGTCTCTGGGGATCATCTTCCTATTTAACGTCTTCAAAACAACTTGGGATGAGTTGTTATAACCATATGTAATAGGTTCAGCTGAACGAATCTATATTACATGTGTTCATGATGCGCTACCGGAAAAATAAACCCTCTCCATGTGGATAGCACATCTGAAGGAGGCTGTTGAATGGATCCACTGAAACGTTGTAGTATCAACATGAATGATGGAAATGAATGAGTTCAAATATTTAAGAAAATCACGGAATGGAAATTGAACTATTTTTCTTGGACACTATGGAAATTTATATCCTCGTGTTTTAAAAAACTGAGCAAATATATACATTATCTGTAGAAGACTTCATGATTGAGATAGTTACGCGTTTTCTTCTGCTATAATATGTCAATATTCAAACTGAGGTAAAAGCCAAGATTTCTAATGCTGAACTTTAGACAGGTAAGCCCTCACCAGTCGGAAAATCAGTGTAACAACATTTTGGGGTCTTAATACGTCCTTGTGGCATAATGATATAAGTTTTGTAGATGCTATTA
Organism: Thysanoteuthis rhombus; assembly: GCA_963457665.1. NCBI lineage: Eukaryota > Metazoa > Mollusca > Cephalopoda > Oegopsida > Thysanoteuthidae > Thysanoteuthis > Thysanoteuthis major. The sequence goes on from OY735206.1 coordinate 47,383,443, forward strand.
TACTTGATCTATGCAGAGTAGTGTCTTCGTTTCCCGAGCAAAGGTATTGAAATTTCAGGCAGGAAAAGTCATATAATCTGGCGCAGTGGAAAAGAACAAAAGCAGCATCACGGAGACGAATTGAGGATAATTAACTGATCGGAGATCTCCACGAAATAGAGATTGCAGAATGAGAAAAATCTGCCTTTTGTGATTGAATGAAAGGTTCAGTTCAAATTCCAAGAAAGCTACAATGTACGACAAATACATAAAAAAAGCTAAGGCAAGGGTGTAGTGACCGAAATGATGTGACTAAGATCACTGAGGATACTAATTAGGACAATAGGGTACTAATCCAGATGATACCTATGTTTTTCTTTATAAAAGACAAACGTGAATAAAAGATGAATCAAAAATTTCAGAATGAATATTCAGAAAATCAACTAACCAAAATATAAGCTGGACCCGTGATATTGCCATCATGTCGTCATAAGAGATATCACCTTCTCATGAAATAACCAGTTTTGTCACTTGGTCACCTATCACCGGAACATGAACTACTTTCTACGACTACACATTGATCGTTGTCGTAAAAGTGGAATCCCCATCAATGCTGACGAATTTATCTGGAAAGATAATTTTGAATGGATATTATACAATGCACTAAGGTATACTAACTAAATAGCATTCATTAAAAAAAAACAGGGTTGTGAATCTAATTAGAATAATGAACGTTAACGCTCGTTAATATCCATCGATCCTATCAATACTGTATCTATATAGGCAAATATCGATCTATTTTTAACTTGGTTGAGTATAGGTATTGCTCTAGGGTCATTTTTTAGTTTGTAGAAATATAATTACAGTGTACTTTCAAACGAAATCATCTCTATAAAATATATTTTGGTATACAATATCTGAATCATGAGGTTCAAAGCTACGCACATTTGACTGGATTATCAAGTGATTTCTTTTTCTGTATCCAAAATTATGTAATTGCAACCGAATTTAGCTTGTTTATCGGTTTAGGATTTCAAAATCTACTAACTCCTCAGAATACTGGAAATCCACCTTCACTAAGATGACTTTATACGAATTAGCTCTCACATTTTCCACTTTTCAGCACATTCAATATTTTTTATCGAGCTAACTTTGTGTTTTTCATCTCCTGCATGTCCACTGCCACATATCTTATCGCAAATGTTTTTCGATTCGAGGCCTGCTCAGCTGATTTTATAGGGGATGCTTTATTTATATACTGGCATGAACACATATTTTGAGACCATCTAAAAATCTCCCTTCTCTATAAAATGAATCAATACAAATGAGTTCATGCGTTTTTTTGTTTGTTTGTTTGTTTTGTTTTTTTTTCTACAAAATAAACAATGTTAATCGAGCTAACGGTGTAATTTTCATACCCTGCATGTCCTTGGTTACCGGTTTCATCTTGAGATTTTTTTCGATTAAGGGTCTCCTATGTCTATTTTTAAATTGCACTTAGTTTACGATAAAAAAAACTCTATTGGAATGAACAAATATTCTAAGACCTTGTGAAAGTGACATGAAAATGACGCAAACTGCGTCTCTAATGAATACAAAGTTGAATAGCGAGATAATTTTCTTTTACGAGTTTGTGAAGGGAGGGAATAGAAGCTTTTAAAACAATACTCTGGGAACAGGAGTTATTTTTCCATTCATAACAAAATCGTGTTTGTTTCAAGAATTAAATATACGGTTTGTTTTGTTTTGCTTTTTTATGAAGAGAACACAACTTAGAGATGAGGTTCTCTATATCGGTGAGACAACGATAGATTAAATCAAGTTTGCTGTAAGCTTTTCGTATGTATGTATGTATATGTTATTTATTTACTCGCCCACCAAAGCAAAATGTGACACAAGGTCAGGGCTTTACGTGGGGAAGATAGAAGACACCCTTGAAAAATAGCACCAACCGACGCGACTTTGGTTGCTAAGCAACCGTGGTTGCTAAAACAACAGCAGTCACAAAAGCGTCTGGACGAGCCCGACCTGTCCCTTCAAACGCAATGGGATGGTGCTGCCCTGGGGCAAGGGATCCCCTGTAGCTGGGCCGAGTAATAATAGGAGAGCCCAAGGACGAATCCAAAGGCCCCCAATGCACGTAACAAAACGCAGCTTCAGTATATCCACATTGGCTGACGTGTTGCACTGGCGCACTCGGCGTTTGACACTCACCACAATACAATCTCTAGCCCATTCGACAGGCAAGTGTCAGTACCAGCACGATGCCGATAATGCCAGAAAAAGGGGGTGCATGTATGTATGTAACTTTAACACATAACAGAGTGCATTGTACAGAGGTTTTTTTTAGAGCCCCGAATCTTCGGTGTGCTTCAAGTTGGAGAATGAAATTAACCACTTCATTTATTTTTACCTGGGAAGTTCAAGTTTCTATATGAGTACAATGCTGGACCAGACCCTTACTTATTGTGGAAGGGTGGACTATTTGACCGAAGAAAAAATTATCTATGCGGATTCATGTTGTAAGTCGTGATGTCCAGCGGCTGTCTGACAGTCTTGCCACATGTCCAACCCATTGCCATTTGAGTTTTTTAGTGGTTTCTATGATGTTCTGGACTCTTGTCCTTTCTCTTATATTTAGTGCTGTCTTATGACCTCTCCGTGTGGGTTTGAGCATTAATTTTTCATGTGCACGTTGCATAATTCTCAGTTTAAGAGTAAATCCTCTAATTAGGTTCCAGGTTTCAGCCTTGTATGTGACTATTGGGAGGTTACATTGGTTGTATATCCTTCTTCATTGAACTAGTGGGATTATCTTGCTTTTAAAAGTCGAGCTTGCCAACCCAGTGCTCGCTTTATTTCTCCTTCTCTCGATGATTTCATGGAGACTCGGTGTTCTGGATAGATATTGTGGTTTACTTCCTATAGCTCTACATTTTCGATTTTGATCGTTATGCCTTTGTCCCCAACATGATTGTTGAACATGATATTTGTTTTGCAGAAGGTCATGTGGAGGCTAACTTTTTCTCACCTCATTTAGTTCGTCTGACATCATTTGGAGATCGTGAAGGCTCTCACCAAAGAGGGTGATGTCGTCAGCAAATCTGAGGTTATTCCGTCTATCCTAATTTCTTTGTGTTCCCATTGTAAGTTTTGGGAGATCAAGCAGGTTTACTAATGAGCGGCTCATATGCATTTACTTGCATATCCGGCTCTGCATGAGCTCAAGTTCTGTGCTATGCATAGGCTGTGTGTCCCTTCATTGGCCCTGAGATCGATAATACTTTCCAGATATATATGACTATTCAACTGATATGGAGAATCTGATTCCACCTAAGTGTACATGACTTCCAAGTAGTCAACATTATGCTCCGTAATCAGTTTTATAGCATAGAGAAAAAGGAGATTTCATTTTTCATTAGAATCAAAGACCCCATTTAGGCCTCCCACGTGAAAATAGCTGATAATCTAGACCGTAGGGAGGGTTTTCAGCTGGTTGGAAGAAAAAATTGGCTATGCTTTTGTAATCATTCGTCCTCTCCTTCAAAGAACTTGGTTAAGATGTATTTGTCATCATTGATGTTCATTTTAGATCATTTACTCGTTTACTATGGGTGTGCATTTGCGAAAATACGGAAAGTATTTTATTGATTTGTTTAAGAGAAATAAAAATGGTTTATAATAGAAATTAAAAAAAAATAGAAGAATATAGCAGGAGGGAAGATAATCGATCGAAAGAAGAAAAAGGTGTGAGAAATTCTAAAATGGGGGGTTCTCAACGAATGGCATAAAAGGTGAAATTAACTCAGAAATAATAGAAAAATACAGAAGAAAGGGAAAGAAAAAATTCTAAAAGAGAGAAAAAAATAGAATAAACGGAAGGTGCGTCAAAAAAGAAATAAAAACATTACTGATTTTGGTTCTCGAAGAAAAACAGTTTGCGTTTAAGTTAAACCCCCGTGAGCGTGATGGGAGGAAAGAAAGAAAGAAAGATGGATAGATAGATAGATAGGGATTGAGAGAGAGAGAGAGAGATTGGGGAGAGAGGGAGGAGTTGAGAAACAAAAATGTTGAGAGAAAAGACAATACCTAAAATACACTGATCAGGTTAGTCACTCAATCGAAACTGTTATGTGACCAATGTCATTTGCCAGCATGCTGTGTTGAGATTATTGACTAAAAGATTGGAAAAAAAGGATGATCAGTGGAAACATGACTCTTTTAGCCTTTAGTTCGGCAACAACTCAAAAAAAAGGATCAATTCAGTATAAACGTACATTACAAATTGAACCCCCGCCTCACTAAAAAAAAATCTATTCGCGGGCTGGAGGTGAAAAGACCGTTTCCCCCACCCCCTAGACGCATGGAGTGAATGTTCTCATATGGTACACTCTAACTACATTGTTGCAGCCAGTAAGCGTGATACACACATCTATAGCCAGACAGACCAACTAAGAAAAATGAAAAAACCTATGTTGACAGTTTTGGCAACTGTTTCGGTTGAGAGTTCCTTTAAAAGGGGAGGAAGCCATTCGACTTTCAAGTAAGGCACTGCGCAGACTCAGTTAATCTCACGTCACATGACACGCGAGGCAATGATTTCGTCTCCATTTCTCGAACCATCCATGGAGACCCAGTCACAATCTCTGTAGCAGGCGTGGGGTTTTTTTCTACCTCGGAGAAAGAAAACGAAGCTACGAATAAAAGACATTTGCAAATTCCACAACAGCCACCGCCCTCTCTTTCAGTGACATATTGTGACACATCTGTCCCTCGAAAGTTTTCGCTCGGAACTATGGAAGCGTGAAAAGAAGAGACACTTTTGAGATGGGTTGTCACAACAATTGAACAGGTCACTGACTGCGCATCCATCAAGGACACTAGGAAAATTCTAAACCAATCGATCGTCGATTTCCATGTGATCTATGCGTCTTTGATGAGCATTCACAGGCATTTAATCAAGTGCGTTCGATCCAGTAGAGACTGCTGCCTATTCAAAGAAAATGCAGAGATTAAAGTGGATGGCATAGGACGAAAGGATTGGTATTAAGAAAAGCAATAAACACCAAAATATTGACAAAAAATTAAAGAACAAAGAATGATGGTTCTTTGTAAATGCTGCATTGTATCATTTATTACTCATATTTCTCAAATACAAACATTCCTAATTTGATTTTACTAAAATGTACGTATTTACTGAGAAAAAAAAATATACTAAAAAAGTGCTAATCATATTTTTATGCAAAACACCAGTTTTCCATAATAGTATAGGTATATCCCGTTTTTTGAAAAAGCATTTTTTTTCACTTTTATGAAAATTGAGTCCAGCATTTATAGAAGCAGCGTGCACCCCCTATCTCTTCTACATCTCAGTTCCCTATATCACTCCAACATTTTGGAATGCTCTAAATTGTCTTTCATGTAAATTGATGGTAATTTGCCTTTATTGACGTTGATACTCGAGTGAATGAAGCGAAACTCGGGTATTGCTGAAGACTTAGACTTATTTACATGAAAATGACGTCCCTTGCAGGTCGATGTGCACCTTAACCGTAGAAATGGATTTTTTTTAAAATACTAATGCCAATAGAGCACAACCCAGCGAAAGTTATAGACCACATGTTAAAACGCCCCCTCTTCCGATTTTCGTGAAGAAGATAAAACAGTTACAATCATAAATACCGAATTCTTTTAACGACTTCTTAACTTCTGCAGCATTCAAAATATTATTTCAGAACTCATCTAATATTTTGAAGGAGAAACTCGAGCGAAACATTAAGATAACATCTATCACCACAGAAATTTTGCTTTTTTTTGTTTATTAAAATTCATCATATATCGAAAGGAACGCCTCTAACTCGTAGGTATTATTTTTCATCCTGATAATTTTTGTGTTATTGATAAGAGGTAAAGACTGTAGAAAATTGGGATTTCAAATTCATTTTTTTTTTTTACTCGAAATTTAATGAAAGAAAAGTTTTTCCATACATTATACTCTCACAAGTTTTTTTGTCACTTGAATCTGCTTGCAAAGAGAGAATCGTTTTTTTAGAACGGGACAAAAAAAACAAACAACTTAAAATTTGAAATTACTGATGACAGACTTCACGACAAGCAAACACTAGCAAAGTGATTGTTTAAACTCACGTACCGGTGAACCATGAAAATTTACCGATGGAATATTTAGCCCAAGTTTCACATCAATTAATATTTTACTAAAGATATAAAGATATTCAAATATGAATATAAAGATATTTCCCCAGAGATCATTTGAAATTTTAATCGATTTCACGGACAATTTGTTTCGAATTGGCCCTGAATGGGAAAAACGCAGTGAGACAGAAATAATCTCTTTTTTTAAGAATATGTTCTTTTTTTTCAATTAAAATTCAGTTCACACTTTTGAGTTTCATCAAAAACGTATGTGTGGACTTTGTATGGCTTTTTTAATATTTCTATTAGTGCATTAATATTCATATTACGTGCATTTTCATGAAGTTTTGTAATTCGGAACGAATGGTTCAATTCTCATTGGTAAAATTAACGCTTTACAAAGTTAGTGGGATTGTTTCTCTCTTTTTCAAGAATTTTCATTATTGTTTCTTTGTTTAACTACATACAATACTTTTCATTCAGTTTGTATTATACCAACATTCCTAAAATGTACTTATTTTTGTGTATCAAATTCCAATGAAAGCAGTTTTACATTTGGAAGAATTTCCTAACTCGACTTCATGAATTTCGTCATAACTTTAACTGTTGCCAAAATCGACAACACATGCAAAAAAAAAAAAAGCAAAATGTCTTTAATGTTAATAAAAAGCAACATACACAATATGTGAGAGTTTGTGTAGATTGAAAATCGTACAGTTTCGGACTTTCAATCACTTGAACTTAAAAACGAACACAAATAAAGAATAATCAAGACAATAATTTAATGAAAATCAGAATTTCAATGATTCATCTGCTGTAACCATAATGTGTATTAAACATTATTGCATAAATTGATAAATGTATATTGTATAAATAATGAATTAAGCGATATCCTTTGGGTCTTTTTTCTCATTCTTAATCAATATCTACAATGGTTAAAAGTCAAGTGGACACAATGCGATAGTTTTTTTTAGCAACGATGATTATTCACATTGAAGATTTATGACATTAATTAATGTAATTGTTTAGTGTCAGTTTGTTTTGTTTTTTTTTTGAAGATTCGGATAGGGAGATAAAATTCATCATACGTCGAAAAGTGCATTTTAAACTTATTGGTATTATTTTTATCCTGATGATTTTTTGTGTTATTGATAATACGAAAGATTGTAGGAAGTTGGGGTTTACAGGGTTTTTTTTTTTTACTTAGAATTTGATAAAAGAAAAGTTTTCCCATACATTATATTTTCTCAAGTTTTTTTTTTTTTGCTCTTTTGTTTTTTGTCACTTGAATCTGCTTGCAAAGAGAGAATCGGTTTCTTAAAAGGAACCAAGGAAAGAAACAACTTGAAATTGGAAATTACTGATGACAGATCCCAAATTGTATTCAAAATATTTGCCTCATCTTTCATTCAATTTTTTTTTTCAGTGAATACTCTTCAGCTGATGATGACCAAACGAACAGAAGTCTGTGGGTTCTTTTTTTTTTAATTCTTTCTTGTGTTACATGAATTGGAACAAACCCCTCAAGTTTTTATCATCATCATCATCATCATCATCATCATCATCATCATCATCAGTCTTCTATCGTCTGTCGTTGGACATAGACCTTGCCCCAGGATTCGGTAACCTCGCTATCTTGAACGTCGTGGAGCCAATATTTTCTGAACGAGTCCAGTCCCATTTCATATGTGCCATCCTCAGTTCCACTGTCATGATGAATATCAGTTACCTGCAATTTTTTCAACGTAGCTATTTGTTTTCTAGTCGTTTCTGTGAAGTCTCGGACTCTTGTTTTCCTCGATATATATATATATATATATATATATATATATATATATATATATATATATATACGTATATATATATATATATATATATATATATATATATATATATATATATATATATATATATACATATATATATATGTATTGTGGTCTCTCCATGTGAAGTTGAGCATGATTCTCTCATGGACACGTTACCTGGTTCTCAGTTTAAGGGCCAGTTTTATTTGTCAAGTTCTATGTATCATCCAAATAAGTTACTGACGGAAGGATGCATTGATTTTTTACTGTTCTTGTTAGGACTAATGGGGTTTTCTTGTACTTTAACGTTGAGCTTGCACAACTGAAGGCTCGTCATCCTAAGACGATTTTTTACTTGATTTTTTCTCTTGAGGATTCCATGGATATTTGTTGTCCTAGGTAGATGTAGTTGTCTTCTTTGTCCAGCTTTGGGTTCTCCGCTTTGTTTGTTGTGCGTTTATTTCGGACGTGATTGTGGCAAATGACCTTTGTTTTGCTGAACTTCATTTGAAAACCAACATTCTTGCTTCCTTCGTTCAGTTTGTTTAGCATTTGGAGCAGGTCATTTTCAGCGAATGTTGAGAACAAACCCAACAGTCCTGGATTAAATGCACTCAGCAAATGATAGATGGGATAATCTGAAGGAAAATATTCTTAAAAATAGCTGAGCGACGTTTGATGTACGTAGTTGATTGTGTTAAACCATATTGAGTGTCATATCTTACCAGAAAATTTCAATAAACCACTCACAAGACCAGTTTCTTTGCACGCCTACTCGATGTAATTGATGGGCACTGAGAAGAAATAAAGCTGATTTATCATAATGTAAATGAAGATGAATTAGTATATCATCACAAATATTAGAAATCGTTTACGTAATTATTTCCTCTTTTGCCCGAGCAGAAACAAGACGGCAGCCCCACAAGCACAGAATCTTTATTTTCTGATAAATAAGTGAATATTTTTGCAACACAAGTAGAGAGTCGAGAAAGGAATTTCCATAAATATTTTCACATGATTACAAGCCTGACTGTTACAGGGTCTTCCTACTTCTATACCGACTGAAAATGATTATTGTGAGTTTCCTAAAGCATATACAATAAATTCATAAGTTTGTATGACCCGGAAGTTCATCTCCGTCGATGAAACAACCGCCCACTGATTACTCAGTTATGATTTCGGTAAGGAAATGTTAATTTCATAAAAGGGTTTGGTTTAAGTCGAGGGGCAGAGAAACAGTGAAGAGATGACTCTCCTAAATTGATAGAGGATTGTTGTTATTGTTATAATTACGATATAAAAGTCAACTCCAGCATCTGACTTCGATTTTGATGATGATTTTGTTTTATGCACGCAGTGCTTACATTTGTTTTGCCATACTTTATTTAGTCACTATTATCATCTTCTCTTATCATTATAGATAGAAAAAGATCGTAAATATTGGGTCCATCCTTCAAGTAAAAAAAAGTAGTTCTAAATTTGAAATGTATTCATAATTTGAATACAAGTAATTATGCCTTGGACTAAAGACAATGTGTTTTCAATAAAGATATTCATGTTTTGAATCAACGTATTTATAAGTTGGAATAAGTCTCAACATTACTTTCTGGGACTTGTCTATTGACACTTTAAAACCCGATGCAACGATTGCATTTTTGCCAAACATAAAACAAGTTTGTAAAAACAATACAAATGAAATAGCCTATCGCAGGATCCACCCTCAGTCTTTTCAAATCCCTTTCAAAAAAGCATAATGGATGTTGCAGCGGCTTCCAATCAACTATTTTTACTTCAAAAGCAAAGCAGTGGGTGAAAGATATGATTTGAGTGTTAAAAAGATATTACCTGTTTCCTTTGAGCCCACGAATAGTCATTTATATATTTTATAGTCCATTACTCATTTCATTTACCGAATTGGGAAATCCATGAATACCAGATATTTGAATGACATTTATTATGGTTAGAGAAACTGAATTGTTACTAAATGAGAAAATGCTCTCGTCTTAGGCTAAGATGTACGTGAGTTTGTTTATGCTCAGATCAGCTCGATCAAGTTGTTGCCATTTGCGATGACACATGAGGAAAGGATTTTGTGTCCGTTTCTCAAATAATCCACAGAGGCTTGATCATTATTTCAAGCAATAGCGTGTTTTTGTTTTTTTGTTTTTACCGGACAAGGTGCTAGCCTGACGCCCAAATTATTTTGTCAAACTCCAGTACAAACTTACATTTTTTTTTGCTTTTCTTTCTTAAAAACAACAATAAGAACAATCCTCACCAAATTTAGGGGGGGAAATTTAACAATTCCCCCCTACCATTTGAAATCAAGAACTGGTTAGTAGGTGTGTCTCTTACTGGTTAAGTTGATTTTGCATGTCTTTTAGATCTGCAAAAATTTGATGGCCATACCAAGGGCTGTTTCTTTCCAATAAACGAATAAATATATAGGAGTAACATTCCCTGTTGTAAGTGATTATCAGCCGGCTCTTTCAACGACTGAGCCAAACTAACAACCCATAAGTATCTACGAAATATATCTTATAGATATGCGAGGACTTATTCCATTCTAATATCAAATACAGTTTAACTAAAAATATCCATTTGTATATATATATATATATATATATATATATGTGTGTGTGTGTGTGTGTGTGTGTGTGTGTGTGTGTGTGTGTGTGAATATATGTGCGTGTGTGTGTCTGTCTCTGTGTGTCTATGTGTGTGTGTATTTACTATATACACAATACATAGGTTGCAGTAATCATCTTCAATCAGAATAGAAGTCGGGATGGAGTTTGACCCTGCAGCAGCCCGGTTTGTTTGTATACAAACATGCATCTTCAGTTTAGTCGTGATAAAGCCTATCCCAGAAATAACACTTGGTCTTAAGGGCAAAAGGTGAGTTTTTTATCAGGAGAACGAGGGAAATGGCGCAAATATACATTTCTGATGGATGACCAATATTGTGATAGGGCAATCATTGAGAGCACAGGTCAATAGTACTGTAACAGAAGACACGAGGCAGACCAATAGGAAATCGCTTGCCTGCCTACAATCACCGTCAGGAAAATCAACTTCTCTTGCGAAATTCAGAAGAGGTCTATTGTGCTTATGTTGTTTGTATCAGTAATGAGTTTTTAATTCAACCACTACCACGAGATCTTCGTCCGAATGAAAACGAAAATCAATGGTGAGAGTTTTAATCTGATTTATAACAAGCAACTGTAAATATATGAAACAGCAGGGCTATACAATCTTTCAAAATATCATTGAAGCCTGGTTTTCATTAATGCAATTATATATATATATATATATATATATATATATATATATATATATATATATATATATATATATATATATATATATATATATATATATATATAAAGATAAAAGGAGAGGCAGTGAAGCAGGGCCACTTTTATATTTCTTCTGTTACTAACTTCTTGATCTAACAGTAAATTGCTTGTAGTTTAGTCATCATGAATTGTTGGTCGATAGAAGTAGCAAGTTTTTCTCCATTCTTTTCCTGAGATAGTCAGCTGGAAGGTAACGCCGTTATGGATCATTACATCCATTTCATGAGGGACCCATTTTCCTAAATTTTAAACATTCCCGTTGCCTCAGGATGATGCAATGTGTCCGTTTTTGAATTTCTAAACAATCTAAACAAAAAGAAAAATTCGACTAATCGGATACAGAAAAGATGTGCAGTTCACAAAGATTCATTTCCCTTTTGTCTAAGCATTTTCCCTTGGCTGAGAAATAAAACATTCGTGTGAACAAAAACATTTGCTTTCTAAGGGCAGCAGAAAATGAAGATTAAATGTAGTTAGATTCGACAGCAGATTTATTCGACTGTAAACAGTTCAACAAAATGTTATCCAATGAATTATGGAATTGTTACTGAATTTAAACAGTCAGTTTTGTTTTTCTTCATTTTTTACATTCAGTTTGTGAACTTATTTGTTCAGACAATTGAATTCAATTTTTCGTTGCTTCTTTTGTTGTAACCACGATGCTACAGCTGATCATTAATTCTATTTCTTAAAAAAAAAATAGACCTTCCATTTCCTTACAAATTGTAAACCTGATTAAAATGTCGAATGGATCCACTGAAAGTTGGTATTGGCAACAATAGCAACAAAATCGATAAATCCAATTGTCCAAACAATTCCTTGAATGCTAATCAAAGACATTTACCGAAATTTTCAAAGACATTTATTCTAGTCTATTAGATATGCCATGAAGCATCGCTGCGGTTTCAAATACCTCCAGAACCGGTTGAGCAGATTCGCTATAACTTTGCATCAAATCTGAACCATCTTGATTTGCATGGATGCACTGCCGAGTAAGCAGCCCTCGGCAGTGATGCGTAATTGACTGCCCTGTTGCAGTGTGTGATCGTAAAATTCACAATGACCTGAGTGAGACATTTCCGCCTGTTTAGTGCATTCTCCCGCATGTTAGGTTAATCATATTAATGAATAATATTCAAATTGATTAACACGAAAATTGTGCGTCATGATTATGGAATGTAATCTTATTAGAAACATCAAATTCGTATGATTTGCTTGAGCTTAAATTAGTTTTGCATAGATTAACGAGAAAATGATACCGAGTGAGAATCCAAGTCACTCTACGTTAAAAAGCTTGAGTTCACAAGGCACTTATGCCTTCAGGAATGTCATGAATCAACCTCTTTCAAGAGATCTAATCAGAGATTATTCTCTGATGCTGGTACCATGTTAAATATTATAATCTGTATGTTAATTGTATATATGTTACTTGATGTGGAGATGGGCACTTCTTATTAACTCATATCGCCCTGAAAATGCCATGGTAGATCCAGGATGAAGAGAGATGTATAATTCTGTGACATGTTATTCATTCCAAAAATTTCGAAACGGCGACGACAGACTTGAAAATGTGAACGTCTTCCTGTGATCAATGTCATCCAAATTGAAGGCAATTATTGAGGCTGATAAAAAAAAACAAAAAACAAAACAAGTAGTTGTTCTAAATTTGCACCAAATTGGAAAAGCAAGAAAGCTCGACATGTCACAGGAATGACCCTGAATGAAAACTAGAAAAGCTTGTTGGTCGCACGAAGGACCCTGCAAGAATTTAACCCACCAGGCTACAAAACTCTTGCTTACTCAAAATAACTCTGTCTGACGTCTTTGAAGTATTCCATCCTTTTCTGACATTTTTCAAGCATTCCATCCACTTCCTGCAATGGAAAGTTCTCACCATCAAGCAGCTTGAAACCCCTTCAAAAAAACCAATCAGTTCCTTGACTAAATATTCTTCCAGGATGAATAGACCTGTTTCTATTTGCATGAAATCTGTAGATTTCACAAGTAGCCATCTCAATTATTAAATTTCATTCTAATCTGGTCTTTCAAGGGAATGAAAGTTGCTCTATTATTTTGCACCAACCTATTTAGAAGTTTTGAGGAGTAAACTTTTCAATGATTTTAGAAGGGACTCTTATTTATGAGGTAAATCTAATGCCAAAGTTGAACCTCACTCTCCGTCCATATAGGCATCTTCTTATTTCATGTTTGGATAATCCTTCAAGATGTGAGAATAAAACACCTTTTGGATAGGGGGGGATGAGGGGAGGGTTTTTTCTTCTTTGAATAGGGTCGAAAGTAACAGAAGAGTTTTTTTGCTCTTTTGAGGTATCAAAACTCAAGGGAGATCTTTAGCCCCTTCAAAGAATAAAACCTTTTTCATCCCTTTAATGCAGACCCCCGTAGGAGCCGAATTCGAACTGTAGCCCTTTCTCCCTCTTTTACAAGGTAAAAAATGAAGAGAGTCCTTTTCTAATTTTGAGAAGTTGATATAAGGGGTCAGTGATCTTGGGTGATTTCCGACACCTTATTAGATCAGAATGAAAGAAGAGGTTTCCCCTTCTTTAAGAGGGTGGAACGTGAAGATAAACTTTCTTCCCCGAAAAAAAGTCAAAAAGCATTGAGCGAGAGAATGGGGACAATTTCAAAACAACACCAGTGCACCAAATGTTGGGACATAGTCTTCATATATAATATTTCATCCTTTGCATTTTTTACTGATAGTATGCAATCACAACTCTCAATGAATGTTGAAGAGATACCTGCAAGGAGCCTACCCGAGACTGCAAATCTTTAGCCACTTCCTGAGTGAGGTAAATATTTTTTACATGTTTAAAGGCTCAAGTGCAATTTTTATCCCAAAATATTTACCTTCATTAGACAGGTATTTAGCAAGTATCTATCCATCCATCTATCTATCTATCTATATATATATATATATATATATATATATATATATATATATATATATATATATATATATATATAATATCGACCTTCATTACACATTTGTTCATCTCCAGTTTATTTATTTTTGATTCTCAAGATATGCATATTTCTTTATCTTCAAGTATGTATATCATTCTACCCACTTATTTCTGCCTAAAGATTTCTTATTTTGACAATTTCTTCAGCAGAAATCGATTCTTATGAAGTTTTTTCTGCCTCAGTTCTCATGGCAAAAAGAAAATGGATTTTCATCCGCCATATTGTCACAAAATGGAATGAGACAAAATCTTCTTTTTTCCCCCTAGTGATGGCGTACAAAATCATATTTTCATATTTCCTTCTTTCTGGATTAAATATGGTAAGGTTTCAAACTTTCCGAATGGAAAAAAACCTAAATGTAGTAAGGCCTGAGCCCTCCCTCTGACAGTGTAGGAGTCAATATTATAAAGATGCTACTCCTTGTGTGTGCGTGCAGACAATTGCATATACATACAAATGTACAGCATTAGTATGAACATATATTTCAGTTTCTATATCCATACTTACATCTGTACGTACATATTTGAAGCGTTGTTGAATAGATGGCAACCTAGTTTTGTGGATCATTAATTCTGAGATGTGAGTCTTCAGAGGCTGCCCCATAATCGCCGTCTTGGACCAAAGCTAAGCTAGTAAGTAGCATCGAGGTTCAGTTTTGTGCGTTGATTAGCAATCTTGTCTTGTAGACCATTGCTGAGTAGTGTATCCGATCCTTGTACATATAAGCATGTGCCAAAGCTAAACTATGCTTCGTATCTATTAGTATACCTGGTTAGTTAAAAAAAAAAGGACTTTAGTGCTATGTATCACTCTGATTTTTAATCATAAACTGTTTTAAATTCATATATAGTTTAGTAGAAGCAACATCAGTAGTGCAAATACCCCTTAAGTTGACAATGAAAATTAATATTGTCAATATTCTGTATTCCCCCTTTTTGCTTCTGTTCTTTTAGTTATGGACTCATTATGAGGAATGTTATTGTATTTTCCTAGATAAACTGAATCATTGCTATCAAAAATTCTTGAGACAACATTTTTTTTTCTAATTTTTTCACTTGAAACATTTTTGATATTCCCCTGGAATGATTCCTATCATATCAAAATAAGAAAAAAGTTGTTCACCAGTTTGGAAACTGTAGCTGGAAAACCAATTCGAAATGGAATGACATGAGAAGGAGCATCATCTTGCTGAAATATCCGATTTCTTGAGATTGGTAAGGAGTGTTAGAAGGGCAACAGTTTACAGTCAAAAACCATTAAGTAAGTCAACAAATTCATCCGACGTTCAATGCTATGTAGGTCACTTTTGCTTTCTATGCAATCCAATACCATAACTGACGGAGGAAATCATACTGCATGATAGAAAGCAAAGTTTGCAAATCTTATCAGATTTATTCGTCCAAGTATTATGGTTTTTATGGCTGGAAGCATATTGGATGTTGCATTGTTCGCTGAAAAATGACTTTTCTCCAATCCTCTACAGTCCACGACTTGTGTTTTTTACAAACGTCCAATATGGCTATTATATGATTCTAGTGAAGGAAGGTGTTATCAACCTTACGTGCCCCTACTTTTCCAGATTTTTCGTCAAATAATCGACTTGCTGCATTGTATATCCCACGTGTGTTTGAAGCCGTTTGCTTGTCGGTCCATATTTTGTAAGATAGATTATATATATTAGCAGAACAAAGCTACTACTTATAATGTATCTTGGACTTACTGGACAGGTCGATAAATCTTCCATTTATAAAAGAAACAACACAATAAATCGAATGCTTTGAAAAAATGATACAATGTTTACACATTCTTTCATTTGTTGTACAATCTGTTAACTTAAGAACACAGTTTACAACCCTCATAATAATTTTTGAAGCTGGGAAAATTAGTTCTACATGATATGCCGCGAGCGAACATCGAAGATTGTCTCTTGTAATGAAAAGAAAATCCTTCAAAATTTCTAAAATAAAGAAAACCGTTATCTGAGCAAGGAAAGCCTCCAACATCCAAACCTAAATGTAATTTACTGGACAAGGAGTTCTGTTTTGGGAGAGATTCAAAAGAAAATACTGTAGGTATCGCAGGTGGAGTTGCAACACAATGCTACGATGAGTTATTTGCTCGTTTGAATGCTGCGTTGGTGCTACAATGAGTTATTTGCTCGTTTGAATGCTGCGTTGGTGCTACAATGAGTTATTTGCTCGTTTGAATACTGCGTTGGGACAGAAAAAATAATGTTTTCTAAACAAGAGAAATTCCATCGATGATTATGCTGCACGAAAGAGCCTGTCCTTCGGTTCCAAATGCATCATACTGGAATGCAAACAGTTTCCATGAGAAGCTGTCATGGGCTGAATATTCATTTTTATTCCTATTTTCTTTCATACGTAAAATTCGAGTACGAACAGATTTGTTTAATCTCTAAATATAAACTGTCCTGTGACCAATGTCTTTTGGTAGCATGTTTGGGATGATCGAACAAAAATTTGAGAAACGTGGTGATCAATAAATAAATTACACCTCACAGTTTTTGTTGGTCTGTGATTACTAAAAACGTCTTGATTCATAGGAAACCATGAATGAACGCTGCCGGGCACAAATCAAGGATCGAATCAACAAAATTTACATTGTAAATTGGAAACCCAGCAAAAATGGGAATTTTTTAAGGAAGCCAGAAGAAAGAAACGTTTTCTATATATACTTAGGAGTAAATGTTTTGACTTTCAGCTCTGCAGAACCATTGATGCGCCCTGTACTCATGATACATACATGCATAGCCAGCCAGCTGGACCGACTTGAAAACTAAAGAAATCTTAGTTGACAGTTTTGGTTGACGGTTTTAGCTTACACATATATGCACAAAGAAAATAAACACCTTTCAGCACGGATAAAACAAGGATTTATATCCAAAGTTTTTTTGTTTTTTTCAAATTTTCCTCCAGCAATTATATCCTAGGCTCCAGTTACAAACATTTTTTTTTGTCACTAGCACATGCATCGGGGAAATAATCTGGGATTTGGTTTAGGAAGGAAATGGCAGAAGAAAAAAAAACCTTCAACCTGTTACCAGTGGCATATAAAAAGAAATGTCAGCGTCTTGAGAAGCTGCTGTAAATCTAGAATCTTGGAGTCACGATTGTTTCCTTCAGAAAGACAAAGGAGAAAGAGAAAATGCTCAAAGCACTGTAACTAATAAAAACAGGATATATAAGAAAATTGCAGCGTTTTGGTTTATTTTTTTACCATTTTTTTCCAAAAGATAAATGGCTGGAAAATTTTGGATGAGTAAGCATGGATCTCATTTCATCGACTCTTGTTTTTATTTTCTTCCTACTGCTATTGACTCTTCCTTACTTTACAAAAACCTCATGCACTGATGTAAATCTTTGATAATCGATGCATAATCACCGTATGCAAATCAAAAGCGCCCAGTCATGACGAAGAGAGTTTTGTTGTAGATTCCGTTTGAACAAGACCGGTGGAATACGCTGGATAATGATAGATATAGTGAGTCAGGCTTTTAGAATAATTCTAGATGTCTGTAATGCTACCTTCTTATGTATTTATAGACCAACGATTGTCTACAAGATGCCTTCAGAATCCCAGCTTCTTACTTGGGCTCGAAAATGGATACTGATTCCAGTTGGAAAAACGCAACGTTCATCTGAATTTTTGTCGCCAAGTTATTCGTCTGGTAGCTTTCACTCTAGCCCCCCCCCCTCTGCTCTGATCAATGTTGACTTATTCAGAGCATTTTTTTTAAATGGCTTCCTGTGCAATCCTACTTTTTTTTTCCTTTGTTCTGTCAGTTTTCAGTTTTCAAATCCGTTTGTTCTAGATGGCATCATGAATTCATTACATAGTGTGTGTTTTAAGCATAAAAGCAAGATGTTTCTCACTATGCCTTTATTCATACCAAATGCTTTCCAGTCATTTGCCCTGGTTTTCCTTTATCTTTATCAGCCGACCATCTGGCTAAGATGAACATAAAGATATGCACATTCACACATTCACACACACACAACCACACACACACATGGACATGTGATGAATACATATGTATTATCTGTGTGTGTGTATACATATATATATATATATATATATATATATATATATATATATATATATATATATATATATATATATATAGACAACATAGAGATATAATGAATAATCAGCCCAATTTTCCATAATGGTTTATTCTATTTTTACGTTGTTAATTGATTTGTTAACCGTTTAATGACGAAAATCACTTCAAATAAGAGTTCAAATATAATATAATGCATTTTATGATTATATACATATACATATATACGTTTTTTTGAATCTGTTAACAATATAAAGAGCTCAATATTTCAATAAGAATTTTCGAAACGGAACTACTTTGAACCAAAGTTTAGTATAAAATAACATCAACATATATATATATATATATATATATATATATATATATATGTGTGTGTGTGTGTGTGTGTGTGTGTATCTGTGGGATTGTTTGCGTGTACGTTTAGGGATTACTCCTGTGTACAATATTTCTACAGATCGGTTCTATGGTTTTACTCATTTATGTTCTGGCTTTGTATTGTTAAATACCCACGCTGGTCCAATTTTAAATTAAATTACTTGGGTAAACATTTTAATAAAGAAGTACTGTTAAATTCAGAGTAAAATGCAGGAAATTAATTTTTGAAGCACGAAACATGTTTCCTTTGAAAATAAAATCAACTGTGGAATCACGCGAGATTTGTACCCATGAATCGATTTTCACTTCTTTTTATTTCAAATTATTTCCTCCATTAAGCAAATGGCTTGCACCAGGGCCTGCCAAATAATATTTGGGCTTATTTCCCGATAAAATCAGAACAGTGAATCCAACCGTATCACATATGGCACGAAATTGAATATGAGAGAATTTACTTTCTATAGTTTACGTCGATATTTCAGAGTGCGTTCAAAATTGACTTTCAAGTACACACTATTATTATTACTATTATTATTATTATTGTTGTTGTTATTAATATTATCATTATTAATAATGATAATAATAATATCATTATTATTATTATTATTATTATTATTATTATTATTATTATTATTATTATTATTATAACTGTTGTTGTTGTTGTTATTGTTATTATCATTATTATTAATATTTTTGTCATTATTATTGTTACTATTACGTTGTTGTTGCTTTTGTTCCGGTTGTTGCTGTTGTTGTTCTGGTTATTGTTGTCGATGGCTTTAATTTACTTATACATTAAGTGATGTATGCTAAGTGTAGCTCATACATTCACATTGACAATTGTTTTTTTCTAATAATGTGTGCAGTGAAGGTAAGAGCTAATTTCCGTATTTCATGTAAGCTAGACTTTCCAGGTATATTGTCGGCCAGTAAACTGGTACCCTTTTGAGTATTCAAAGGACAACAACAACAGGTATTATTTAACTCCTGATTTGCCATCCTCTGTTGATTTTTCATAACTTTTTATCCGGCAGTCATATCAACCAAAAGGTAAGTTCTTTTTTTTTCCAGTCTTTCACTATCTTATCTAGCCGGTATGCCTTTATAGTTCAATCATCAATATTATGATTATCATTATTATTATTATGATCATCATTATTATTATTATTATTAATAGTAGTAGTAGTAGTAGTAGTAGTAGTAGTAGTAGTAGTAGTAGTAGTAGTAGAGTTGTTATCTTGGTTTCAGTGAATTGTTGTTTATTCCCTAGGGAGCATGGTGAAACCAAGTAAACTAAGGTTTATAGGACGTAAACGATCAATTTTGCTGTTCTTAGCAGAGCTGCTCTCTTCAAGAGCTCTCTGCTACTGTTTGACTGCAACATTTTTATCCAGTTTTTTCAAATTATTAGGTATTATACCAAGAACTCCTACTACTATTGGCACTACACCAACATAGGCCTTACACAAGATATTTTCCATATTTTTCTTCAGTTTAACAATAATTTTCAATCGTCTCTTGCTCCTCCAGCTCCACCCTTTTCGTCCCCGGGGACAGTAATGTCTACTATGTGACATTTCTTCCCGTCTTTGTACACTATCTCTATATCAGGTCTTCTGTATTGTATCACATGATCCGTTTGAATGTTGAAATCCCGCACGATCTCCACCCTATCATTTTCCATCACCTTTTTGGGGTTGTGGTTATACCACTTTACTTTTCCAATCAACCCTAACTCCAGGGACATCTCCATATTTTTCAGAGCCACGTTCTACATCCTATTGTCAAATGATCCTCTGATTCATGTATTTTCCCCACACGATCTATATTTCTCTAATTATTATTATTATTATTATTATTATTATTTGGAATCTCACACCAGTTGCCTGGTGGTAACCGCTGGAGTTTGAGTGACAGCAAGTCTCCTCATGTCTCCAGCCATCCTCTCCTAGTACTCGTAGGTCGCAGTAATTCTACGATTTACAGTTTCACACCGGTTGCCCAGTGGTTATCGCTGAAGGCTGAGTGACAATAAGTCTCCTCAGGTCTTCAGCTAACGTCTCCTCCCTCTTTCGCATATCATGACAGGGCTACGATTCGCTGCAGTACTTATATCTCTAGTACCTTCCTCAGTATCCGTGCAGTTCCCAGTAGTGCTGTGGTTTGCACGGTCTCTATCCTTCCCCTAATCCCGATCTCCTCCAGTCTCTCCCTCAGCGTTTTGGGGCCCATCCTAGTGCGCCCACTATGACCGGTACTACCCTGGTTCTCATGTTCCACATTTTCCTTAACTCCCTTGCTAGGTCCTGGTATTTTTCCCTTTTTTCACCCTCCTTCTTTTTTACTCTATGGTCTGCAGACACAGTAACGTCTACTATTTGGCAGGCCTTCCTTTTTTTGTCTACTATTACTAAGTCTGGTCTTCTTGCCTGGATGAGGTGGTCAGTTTGGACGTCAAAGTCCCATTATTATTATTATTATTATTATTATTATTATTATTATTATTATTATTATTATCTGCAATTTCACACCAGTTGCCCGGTGGTTACTGCTGGAGGTTGAGTGACAGTATGTCTCCACAAGTCTCCAGCCTTTCTCTCCACAATTGCATAGAGCAAAGCAATACTGTGGTTACAGTTTCACACCGGTTGCCCGGTGGTCATCGCTTAAGGCTTAGTGACAGTAAGTCGCCTCAGGTTTTCAGCCCACATTTCATCTCTCCCTCAACTATCATGTCAGTGCTGTGGTTCCAATCTCTGCCAAAATTTTCCATCCTCCTCCATTAGGCCACTGCTAACATTTAGTGTCGTAGACCTTACATTTCTAATACTTTCCTCAGTAGCCATGCAGTTCCTAGCGATGCTGTTGTCTGTCGTGTCTCAATCCTTTCATTTTATCCCGAGCTCCTTCAATCTCGACCTCAGTGTCTTTTGGACGGTTCCTAGTGCACCCTATTATTACTGGTACTACCCTAACTCTCATGTTCCACATCTTCTTCAGTTTTCTTGCCAGAACATGGAATTTTCCCGGTTTTTCACTCTCTTTCCTCTTTACTCTATGGTCTGCAGGCACAGCCACGTCTATTATTTGGCAGGTTTTCCTCTTCTTGTCTTTGGTCACCAAGTCCAGTCTTCTCGCCTAGATGAGGCGGTCTATTTGGACAACGGAGTCCCAGAGTAATTTGTGGTTTCCATTCTCCAGGGCTGTCTACGGTTTGTGCTGGTACCACTTATCTGTATGGTTAAATCCAATTCACTTTCTCGGTTCCCTGTGTGTCACTGTTGCAACTCTACCATGTCTGTGTTTATACTCCTTCTTGGCAGGTTGACTACATTCACGAGTTATGTGGTTTAAAGTCTCATCTCTTTCGGCACAAGGGCGGCACTTGCTTTTTGTTTGTGTTCTGTCGATTTTTGTCTTCATATAATTTGTCCTGATGCATTTGTTTTATACTGCCATCGTGAGCGATTCCGTTCCCTTCTTCAGGTTTCCTTTTCGTAGCCACGTCCATGATCTCTTGTCTGTCACATCCTGTATCCTTCTTCTAAATTCTCTATATGATATTTGTTCTTTTCCCATTTTTCTCTCCTTTTTTTTTGCTGTGCTGTTCAATTGTTTTTCTACTTTTTGGTTGTCCGTTGCGCTACTTTACACACTTTACTTTATGATGTTTCCATTATTATTATTATTATTATTATTATTATTATTATTATTATTATTATTATTATTATTGAATCATGGACGTGGTTACGAAAGGGGAACCTTAAGAGAGAAACAGAATCGCTCATCATGGCAGCCCAAAACAAAAGCATAAGGACAAACTACATAAAAACAAAAATCGACAGAACACAGACAAACAGCAAATGCCGCATGTGCGGTGAAAGAGATGAGACAGTAAACCACATAACTAGTGAATGTAGTCAACTCGCCCAGAAGGAGTATAAGCATAGACACGATAGAGTAGCAACGACGATACACTGGGAACTAAGCAAACAAATGGGATTCAACCATGTGGAAAAGTGGTATCAGCACAAGCCAGAGGCAGTTTTGGAGAATGACAACCACAAACTACTGTGGGACTTTGACATCCAAACTGACCACCTCATCCAGGCAAGAAGACTTAGTAATAGTAGACAAAAAAAGGAAGGCCTGCCAAATAGTAGACGTTACTGTGTCTGCAGACCATAGAGTAAAAAAGAAGGAGGGTGAAAAAAGGGAAAAATACCAGGACCTAGCAAGGGAGTTAAGGAAAATGTGGAACATGAAAACCAGGGTAGTACCGGTCATAGTGGGCGCACTAGGATGGGCCCCAAAACGCTGAGGGAGAGACTGGAGGAGATCGGGATTAGGAGGAGGATAGAGACCGTACAGACCACAGCACTGCTGGGAACTGCACGGATACTGAGGAAGGTGCTAGAGATATAAGTACTGCAACGAATTGTAGCTCTGTCATGATATGCGAAAGAGGGAGGAGACGTTAGCTGAAGACCGGAGGAGACTTATTGTCACTCAGCCTTCAGCGATAACCACTGGGCAACCGGTGTGAAACTGTAAATCGTAGAATTACTGCGACCTATGAGTACTGGGGGGGGAGGGCTGGAGACTTGAGGAGACTTGCTGTCACTCAAACTCCAGCGGTTACCACCAGGCAACTGGTGTGAGATTCCGTAATAATAATAATAATAATAATAATAATAATAATAATAATAATAATAATAATCTTCATAGTAGAGGATTCTTCAATCGATCCTTTGTGACACGAGTGACAACAAGCCTTTTGAAATTCTACACCTTCTACAGCATTTCTATTGCTACCCAACAACTCCGTGGTTTGTTCAAATCATCCGTATTCTCACAAACAGCAGTACTTTTTTGTTTGTAATTGTAACAACGTGGGTATTGATTCCCTCCAATAGACCACAGAGTTTTATCTAACATTGGTTCCCATACGTGTACGTATGATTGGAGGTTTTTTTCTTTTTTTAATCTGCTAATCCCTCGTCTTTGAAAATCCTGTGTCACCTGCGAGGGTCTTCAGTAACACTACCAGTGCTACGAAAATTGGAGGAACGAAGTTCAATTCCATTTGTCTCAAGTCTTGGACATGGTCTTATATTTTGTAGCGTCTCTCTTCTTCTTAATTTTATTTTTATATTTAGATACATTAGCCACAGCTACTACCTGACAGAATTATTTTTCTTCTCAACAGCCAGGTTCGATATGTTTTCCTAACCTGGTTAGAGTAATTATCCTCCCCCTTTTAAAACTAGTATAACGTGATTATTCTTTGAGTGGCATCGTATTTAAATCTTTTAATTGCACCCAGCCCCGTTGAAGCAAATTCAATAGCAGGATATTTGAAGATAATGACAATACAAACAGGTGAACATTTTCAGAAATGAAAGTACATTGCGCAACTCAAATCCGAAGCAAATCTATTTTATTTAAAACCTTTGCAAATAAAATTAAAGATTAGAAATATTGGTGTTTGCTGTGGTTCCCAAGGAAAGATGGGAAGCTACAGAAGAAGTGAATAACTTTGGAGCGCTATTATTCCCCATAAATCCCAGCTAACTATGTGTGCAACGCAATAGTTCGAAAGTTCTCTGTCTGTCCGTCCGATACTTCCAAAAGTTCTCAACGAATTTGGCTTCAATAATGAGAAACGGTTTGCAATAGGTCACAAAAGAAGCAATGGAAGTTTTTGAGTGGATCAGTAAACGTATATCCCTCCCACTTCATAACTACCGGTCCATACGGATGTTTCATTTTTAACGCCAGGGTTTATAGTTTTTAATAGCAAATGGCTCAAAATCATTTGCTCTGGGGCATATAATTCATATATAGACATTGCTCTGCGTGAAAACTCCTTTCCAACGATATGCAATATGCCCTCAGTTGGAAATCAAACATTATGCAACTAACCTGGAATGTCTACCCAAGTTATCTTGACTCATCCAAGTTCCCTCCGGCACGTTCTATTGGTTTCATTAGTGAAGTCAAGAATTCCTGCAGAACTCTATTACAATGCAAGCGCTATATACACGACAACCTAATCAGTTGAAAATTGTGTGTTAGCCCCGAACACTATTTCTCAGCGTATGAGTGAATAGAATACACTTACGGTTATATGCAACTCTCGTCACCATATATTTAGTAATATACCTCAAATATCGTATTGTCCTAAACAAATTAAGGAACATCTTATCTCATTGTGCTGCTGAACAACTTTAAGTTACTATGCAAATTTGCTTCATATGATATTTTCTTCTATCGAGAACTGCTAGTTCACACATTTTTCTTCGCGGAGAAAAAACTAAAAAATACCTCTGAATGTTTTGCGTTTCGTCTTAGACTCATTACTTGCTATATTAACTTTGACACATCTTTACTTTGTAATATGGCTTAGAGACGATTCAAAGACAAATGAAGAGAACAGGGTTATAAAGATTGGGTAAATTCAATCTATGGGGCAGCGAAAACATATAAGTCTTCCCTGAAAATCAGCATTTAATGGTTTAGCTTTTACCTCGGCACGGATACTACCTACTGGCACCGATGGCAAATATAAAATTCTATAACCCAGCAAGCAGTTTTCCAGATTTCCCTTTATTCGATTGAATAGGATAATAACTGGCTTGGTCACGATTTAAACTGAGTACATACACATTATGAGACTTTAGAGTGAAGTGGTTATTCCAGTATATCTACTTTTAACATGATTTATTCTTGTGGGGCTCAAAGCATCTTCAATTTGTCACAACCATACGAACTATATCAGATAAGCATTAATGTAATTCCAACAAAAGCCAGAGGCTCTTCTTTTTTTTCTTTGAATAATTGAAAAATAAATTTGAATAACTTGGCAGGGAAAAATGAAAAATAGCTTTGCTGAGCTGAGACAAATTAATTTAGAAATACCAATAACCACAATCGCAGCAAACATCCACATCTTCTAGCCTATTTACGTCTCTCATGTATTGATTAACTTTATTTCATAATAAACTTAAAGGGGTATTATTGATGCTCTGTGTTGTGTTTAAACTACGCATCGGTAAAATTTGTTTTAGTATTCCACAAGTCATAAAACAGGTAGTTTATTTCATCAAAAAGTTCAATGTTTTTTTACTCTTTACCGTTTTTGTATTAGTGCAATGGCCGTCATCACTTCCCTAGATTCTGGTGACTATCACGAGCGTGTTGAACATCATGTTCCTGATTTTTACACAGGAGATTTCGTTTCACCAACTTTGAAAGAAATGTTGGAGTTTGCTTCTTTTGTATTTAAAGAAAAAAAGTAGTATTTTTTTTTCTGGGGACAAACTTGCATTTTTTTGCATTTTTCATGTGTGAATTTCACACTGTTAGTTGAAGGAAGATCGAAGATAAGGGTACGGAAAAGACTTATCGGAGAGATTGTAAAGTTTTTGATCAGTTTTTTTCACTTTTTCTTTTAGATAAGTTCTGTCAATTTGTTAAGGGTTTAGCTAGCGTTGGGGTAGGGTTAGATGAGGATTAGTTGAGTACTAGAGGTATCAAAGGCTGGGATCCCATTACTCAACCTTGACAGGCTTTGAGCAGGAGAACTGAAAGAAATTTTTTTTTAAATGTTTAAAATCTCTTGAAAGTACTCCATTGTATTCCCAGGAACAAAACCAAATAATGTAGAATTTTTCGGATGTATATACTTTCAACTTTGTTTAAGAATATTTATTGAACAAAGGATTTCAAGCAAAGCAGAAAACTTCCGTTTATGAAAAGAACACGCAACGTTCGAAATCGAAAACACACAACCAGAGAACGTAAATCTCATTGTTCCTAAAAAGAAGATTATATCACTATTACATCCTCAGGATAGTCACCAGAGAAGCTGAAATATGAAACCTAAGATAATGACCCTCAAACTGAGAACCATGCAACGCACACATGAGAGAATCATGCTCAATCTCAGATGGAGGGGTCATAGGACAGCACAATATATCAGGAGAAAAACAGGTGTCCGAAACCCCATAGAATTAATTGGAAAGCTTCAATGGTAACGGGCTAGTCATGTTGCAAGAATGGCAGACAACCGATCGACGTCACAACTCACAATATGGATCCCCATGCGTAACTAAATGCGGCTGAGTACAAGACGAACTAGAAAAGTTAAGGAAGTATTGGCTCCCGCAGCACCCATGACAGAGAGGTGGGGTGAATCCTTGGGAAGCTCTATGTCCAACAAAAGACGATAAAAGACCGATGACGACAATGAATAAGAACCAGAAGGGATGAAAATGTTTTCAGACATTACACGTTGTACGAATACCAGACAATAATACAATGGTAATGTTATCTACTTCCTTATGCTTTTCTAATCTTAGATTGTTGATATTCACTTAGAATGACACATGGAAAAAAATTAAGGAAAAGTGATGTACGAAGATT
Organism: Thysanoteuthis rhombus; assembly: GCA_963457665.1. Lineage (NCBI taxonomy): Eukaryota > Metazoa > Mollusca > Cephalopoda > Oegopsida > Thysanoteuthidae > Thysanoteuthis > Thysanoteuthis major. The sequence continues at coordinate 47,410,613 of OY735206.1, forward strand.
GAACTGCGCCAATCTCAACAAAAAAAAATCTCAAAAGGCTTGCTTGCCTATAAAATTGATATTCAAAATCATGGCCTTTAACCATGATTAAACACCCTTCTCTAGTAACTGATTTAGCATCAATGAAATCATATAATCATAATGTTTTAAAAACTGAGTCCGAGAATCGAGACAAAACCTGATTAAATTTCTTCAATTTCATCAAACAAAATAGAATAATTGGATTGGATTTTTCAAGATAAACGTGTTATTTGTGTTTGTTTCATTGTATGAAATGAAGAACTAACTATGATCCAATTTGATAAGTTAGATTACGTTTTATACCCGGCTGACGTTTGGCTATAATTCAATTTCAGGCAACAATTGGCTTATGGGTTTTCGAAGCAAAACACTCAAGACAACACAAAACTTTGTATACACACGCATCTAAAAGTATATAATTGTTTCTATGGCTCTAAATATAATCCTTCTCTTTTGATCCAAAGTAATTACTGTAAGTATGACGTTATCATTTTTCTTTAAAAAAATACTTTTCGGACTTTGAAATTTCTTGTTTTGGAGGAACGGCATCAATGAGTAACTCGTTAGTGGCTGTTATTTCCTTTTCTACTTCTCACTGTTAATCATAGAGTAGTCTGAAGACATAACTTTCAAAATCAAAGATGCAAAAATGGGGAAAGTTGACCACTACATCTACCTTGGACAACAAATCTCTATGAAACCCACAAAAGAAGAGGAAGTTGAGCGGAGAATCGCCCTAGGATGGCAAGCCTTTGGCAGAGCAAGCCCAACCTTGAAAAACCAAACGATCCCAATAATCCTTAAAAGAATAGTATTCAACCGATGCATCATCCTGATAGTCACTTATGGAGCTGAAACATTGAACCTAACCCAGAAACGGACTCGTAAACTCAGAAGCATATAACGCACACATGAGAGATCACAAGACAGTGCAATATATCAGGGGGAAACAAGAGTCTGCGACATAATATAGACTATTAAAAAAACTTGAATGGCAATGGGCAGGTCACGTTGCAAGAATGGCAGACAATCGAGGGACATCTCGACTCACAACATCGATCCCCAGAGCTCACATGCAAAATTTAGGCCGACAGAATTCAAAATTGAGATATGAACTGAACAAATTTAGAAAATACTAGCTCCGCAACACCCATAATAGAGAAATGTGGCAGATCTTGGTGAAGATCTATGTCCAACGATGGACGTTAAAAGACTGATGATGATGATGATGATGTATTTGTTGTTCCATCTTCAGAATTTTCACAGTC
>OY735206.1:47416901-47506901 GCA_963457665.1 Thysanoteuthis rhombus
TGAGATCTCATCATCATGGGTATTGGAAATTTAGTTCATGATCCAGTTATAAAGCTACTTGGATATTCACTTAGATAATACAGAGCTCTTTCATATATATGTAATTAGGCAAAATTATGATAAGGTGTATACGAGTAATTATAATCTTACAAGATGTATATTAATAGTTGGGTAAAACTATAGGTGGGTCAATGGTATGTCCGAGTATACGGTGGGTGTTTGGCAATGATAGGGATAGAGTGGTAGAAATTATTTAGTAAGGTATAAGAGAGGCCATCGTCATGTATAATCGAGTATTAGTTGAGAGATGCATATTTTGAAACCTTAATGGTTGATGTAGGGATGGTGAGGAGTACTAATATGGGTGATGTATTAGAAATTATTTAGGAGCATTCCGGTGGTGGGTTATGGGATCGATCCCATCTCTAGTAATAATAAAAGTGATGTGGGACATAAGTTAACCAATTCCCGACCAACAATCTTGACACCAAAAACTGATCAATTCCCTTACTAGACATTAGATCTGAGAAACAAATACAGATAACGTCAAGTCAACTAGAATTACTTACACGAACAGTATTAATAGACATATCCCCACAAAGAATGATTACAGAAACAAAATCAAATGTATAAACACACAATAACAAGAATGATTCTGCTGACACTGATGGTAAAATTACTAGGCACCACAATAAGCGCCCCTCTACCACTCTTCAGACGCCTACAATCAATCTATGAACGGAATAATCTGATACGTTTTTAAAACAACACAGACCAACACCCTGACCTAAAGGTGAACACTCAATTATCTCATACATACAGACTAACAAAAAAGAAGACTCCTTCCATACCACCACATAAAGAACCGGACAGAAAACATAATGCTATCCCTCATAACAGCTTTAGGAAACTTGAACACAGTTGGAGTCAAAGATCACCCAAAAGGAAAAGTGATCAACCTCAATAAATTTAGTCCATTAAAGATACTTTCAAGCTCCCTGATTAAAGCCTAAATCCCACACCCCATCACACTTCAACAAAAATATCCCGAATAATGACTTTGATGACGTCTATAGAAGAATTACGCAGAGAGCATATTTAAGTAAATCAAACAAAGATTTTAGACCAACTCAAAGACCCGTATCAATCATTCACCCAAAAGAAAATAGATACAATTGTCCAATCATTTGAACCACCAGTTACAGAAGACATTCAACCTATATCAATAATTATGATATATAGCTTCAGCCACACAATAACTATAGTTGAAGAACGAGAGTCCCACAAAAAAATTAAAATAATACCAATTTGATAATCACCACCACAGATAAGGGAGGGGTTGTAATTATTTAAAGTATTGATGAATACCCGGGCGGAGCTAATACTCAACTTAACAAAAAAGACTTCTACAAATAAATCCCAAATGGACCCTTCATTGAATATGAAAACATAATAACTCATTCCTGAAGAGATTCATAACAATAAACCTGTAAATAAAAGAACATCAGATATACTTGAACCCTTTCCCGTAAAACCTGCAAGATTCTAGTTATTTCCGAAAATACACAACGTAGTTAACTCAGGTAGACCAGTCATTTCCTTCATTAACTGCCGCAGAACCAAAATATCAAAATATGAAGACCACTACATCAAAGCCTTAGCTACCCTGGTAAAGTCCTACATACAAAATACCAATCCTCTTTAACAACGCCAAGCATATTAAAATAATCCCATTAAAAAGCATTTCTCATTACTTTATCGTCAAATCCTTATTTTCCAATATCAAACATGAAGAATGCATTCAAGCCCTCGACGTTTCCCTTAATAAATAGAATCACTAAGGAACCTAAGACGGAAACGATATCCACCTTTATGCAACACACTCACTTTTAATAGATTCAATTGTAACAAAAGACACTCCCTCAAGATGAAAGGTTGTACCATGGACACAGTCGAAGCTTCTTCTGATAAAAATATCTTCACAGGTAAATTCAAAGAGAAATCTACCCAGATATTGACAAAGACTGCATCTTCTATGTTAGATATATTTATGATATTCTCTCTGCATATACAGAGGTGGAAGCTAAAGCAGATTAATTCTTTAGACTCATAAGAAAGTAGCACTTCTCCATAAAAAATACTATTCATAAGTATTTGAACAAAATCTTTCTTCATCAAATTTGACTGTGAAAATTCGACTCACTCCATAACCTTTCCAGACACTTACATATACGTAGATAAGAATAAAAACTTTCATAACACCCTCTTGACTAAACGTATAGATACCCATAACAACCTTCATTCTAAACTGGTCCGCCCTAATCACCTTAAAATAGATAGTGAACTTAATAAACATAAGTATAACTGGCTGCAACGCTACAATATTTACAAAAAGATATGAATAACCGAATTAAAAGGCTACTCCAACTCCAAGAGAAGAAACTTCCATAGTCTCTAACTAAAACCAATTTTTTGCATAACTCTCATAACAAACATCCACAACACACTTCCACTTATGTTTCATATAACTGATAAAAGATTGAAAATACTGATATTTAAAACAGAATTCAAAGAAATATTCCGAGAACAATGTGTCATTGTCTACCACAGACACAAAAATATTGAAGATGTGATTAGCAGTAACATCATAATAAATAACAAAATCTCACATAATACCATCGATGAAACCGTTTCTTCCAACCCTGCAACAACAGGAATAGTCTACGTTGCAACCACCTTGGACAAACTAACACCTTCACTAGCTTTACCTCCAACAAGACTCCCTACATCTGAAATAATTATAGCTGCAGATACAAGTATATCATATACCTACAATGTGCTAAACGCAAACTATAATACATAGATAAATTGGAGAGACAATTCCTCAAGATCTAATGACTATAAGCACGGATTGAAAGCCCCCAGTCATCCCAACCTACTCCCAGTGAAACAATGCTTTTGTAGCCCTAACTATGATTTTGGCACAAACGCTAGATTTACTATCATAAAAATATAGGAAAAAACACCTCCAAACTCACGTAATATTCTGGAACTACGTAAGTCAATAGGAATTGATAAACCCAAATATCTCTCCTAATGGGCTCAACACTAAAGCTGACCCAAACTTCACCGAGCTCTAACACTATAATCTTCTCATTTCTAATTACTCTACGCTTATCAACTCACTATCTTTATACCAGTACCAAATACTACATTTCCACCTGGCCTATAAATATGTACCATAAGACCCGTACACCATGATATATATATATATATATATATATATATATATATATATATATATATATATATATATATATATATATATATATATATATATATATATATATATATATATATATATATATATATATATATATACTCTTACTATCCACAATAGCCCCACCCATACAATCTGGACCCTACTTACTTAAGATTAATGTTGTACACTTGTCTCGCCCAATCCATTACTAGCTATTATGTGTATCAAACATTGGAAACGTCACACAAAGTCACCTAGGCCTTTGCATATTGATATCTATGTATGGTCTATTTCCCTTATACATATATATATATATATATATATATATATATATATATATATGTATATATATATATATATATATATATATATATATATATATATATATATATACATATATATATATATATATAATTTGTTAGTTAAATAGATTGGTAGCCTGATGTATACGTATACACATAATTAATAGTAACAGTTCAGCATGATTGAGTGAAAGATCAAAGCAATCGAATATCAAGGGAGAACATATTACCTTTGAAATGATCAATACTATAAACCTGCAAACGATTGCTCCAAGGTAGTCATCCAGTTATCTAAGAATCACACATATATATATATATATATATATATATATATATATATATATAAATATGTATATATATATATATATATATATATATATATATATATATATATATATGTATATATATATACATATCTATAGATAGATAGATAGATAGATAGATGGAGATGTACATGTATTTATGTATTCTATGGACTTGGCATTTCCTCTTGGATCATGAGGGATTGCTTCGTAAAAGACACTTCTTGATTGAAATCAAATCAATGTAAGTACAGATTTTGAAAAGCTTTGAAAGATAACCGTTGTTCTCTTTGCTTTCCATTAAGAAGAATACAATTCAAATCTCTGTCATATATCATTCTAAAGGTGGGTCTATTTCAGAAATTAATCAGTCAGATGATGCTCAATGAACTTCGGAAAGCAGAAGGACCACGTTATAAGTTATTTAAAAGGAAATAAATATTTATAATGAGATCAACCGAGAGATTTTTTTTCTTTCACAAAGGCAAGATCATAAATAAATGATTATAGAAATAAGAAAAAAAAAACGCCGATAAACGGATTCATGAATCATTGAAGAATATTACGGAGGAGAACTCGTTCAAAAAAGACTGAGTATTACAGGAAAAGGGAGAGGTGAAGGGTGAATGGAAAGAAATTCGCAGGAATGACAATAAAAAGGAAACAGTGGGGGGGGAACAATGAAAAGAAGGAAAATAAATAAGTTCAATTCTTTACTCAATAGAAACAGTCACGTGATCAACGCTGATTGACATTTTGTCAGGTTTGTAATGATCAATTGAAAAATTGGACGAGAAGTGATTGATGTATGTCACTTCATCTCGCCCTCTGGGCTGTGATCTTCAAAGAAATGTTTGAACTTTCAAAAAGGGCAAGCGTTAATACTGCAGGACACAAACTTAGGTACCAATTTAGCCAAAATTTACCTTGCAGATTGCTCCCTGTTCATGCACACACAAAAAATCTAGTTCTCTTGCTTGTTTGTTTTGTTTTGTTTTTGTTTTTTAAGGAATTCCAAAAACAAAAAGGAAGCATTTTTTTCTAGAAATGATAAAGAGTAAATGTTGGAATTTCCAGTCCTCTAGCTCGATTGGTTTAGTCTGTACGCATGATACATACAAACATACATACAAAAATACATACATACGTACATACATACATAGCCAGCACGCCATACTTGGATACAGAAAAAAAAACTATGACGGTTGCAAACATTCAAAGCACGAACAAGAAAACAAATTGGTTGAAGTAAATGGAAAGGTCGACACGAAAGACAAAAAAAAAGGAAAACAGACAGAAATCATGAAATATAGGGAAAGTCACAAAGTTTAAAATGGGAGAGGAACGCGAGAAAGAAACGAACCGAATCAATACGGAATTACAGAAAGTGTGGAAGATTGAGTTAAGTGAATGTAACAACTGAATGAAAAGAATTACGAGCGTTGCAAGAAAAGGAAAATCAAAGCAAAAAATAAAGATCAATGAATGTTGGATTGGAGAAAAACGGAATAAAAAAAAGGGGAGCGCGCGATAAATAATAGACTGGAAGAAAGTGGGAAGAAAGTCAAAGACAAGAAAAGAATTGAATGATACAGACGACACGGAAAATGGAAAAAAAGAAAAAATGGATGATGAGATTGCCAGGAATGAATTCCGGATTTCAATTCAATTGTTCAATGGAATATAAACACGTCACAAAAATTATATTATGTGTGAAAATGGTAGGTTGTGTTGCTAGAATAGCAGAAAACCGATAGACATCACGACTCACAAGGATCTCCATGGATCATATTCGAAACCAAAGCTAGCAGAATACAAGATGGAGAGATGAACTACGCGCGTTCAAAAGGGAAGTGACGTCCATGATAGAGAGATTCATTGAATTTTGGTTAAGGCCTCTGTCAAACGACGGACGATAAAATACTTTGCTTCGGGCAAACTAGCATAAATGCTGTTTTGGAAGATTTATTTGCGACAATCTTCAAATGAAAGATACATTCCAGACCTTAAAAATCAGCATTTGAAATCCTGTTTTTCATCTGGATACGAACGCAAACACGAGTAAGAAGCCTTGAAAAAGACTCAAACAATACAGAGATCAGCCTTTTCCGTTGTTAATGTTGCTTCGACTCTCCTATATTTTTTAACTGCAGAGTAAATTGACATTGCAGAATACTAAATAAATATATTTTTCTGACGCTTCAAGATATACATCTGATAGAATCTGTTGGATAGCTTAAATATATACTTTTGATATTTACAGATTATATTATGTCTATTGAACTACGAAATGCAAAACCCATATTTAGCCTTTGAAAAAAAAAACTCCGTGCAGATATGCTAGATATTCTTAGAACTTGGAGATCCATTAATTCCGTCTTATCTCTCCAGTATTTCCCAATACTGCTAGTGGTCGCAGTTTCAATGCACATAGAGATTACATTCAAATGCTGGTTTTTGTGGAAGTCTGACAAAGTTTATCCAATTGGATGCAATCTTCATAATCTAAATAATCCTTGAGTCGTGCAAAGCTCGTGTATTCGAATATCCTCCCCCATTGCTTTGAACGGGAAAATGTGGGACGATTATTACGTTGAAAATTATATGGTATCCCCTGGTTAATCAGGATATATACCATGTACTTTTTTTTCTTGGGGTTTGTGGTTTTTTGACATTTTTTCTATAATTTATATATTGAGCTTAACTCAATGTAGCGCGAAGTCCATCAGTATTTAGTATGGAGAAATGTGTCCTGCCAAACTTTCAAGTCAAGTCAAGAAAATTCTGCTTGCCCTCATATCTAACATCCGAAATTCTAATCCTTACATGAACTTTAACCCTGCCACTGATATTAATTGAGAATATGAAACTATCTCGTTTAAAAAGTAGGACGAGAAGAAAATATATATCTATGGTTGGCATCCTGTAGTTACTTACTGTAATGTTTTTCACTACATGAATGAATTAGTCTGTGCAACAAACTTGGTTGTCATCCGACTACTGGAGGCACCAACTTTAGACGGTATAGAATCATTCTTATATTTAATTTGTTAATCTAGAGACTGTTATTAAGATAAGCAGAGATATTTTATACAAGTGCATTTTTTTAAAAACATAAAATAAGAGAAACATAATGAATGCACAAGTAAAGAAATGTTGTCTGAGTATTATACGCTGATTCGTTTGAATTTGTGTTTTCATTCTGGCTGTTATAGTAATGAAGTTCCAGCCACAGTACGCCTGGCCGTTTCCAAGAGCCTGCAGTATTCAATACCTTTCTATCCAAATTTTGAAATACTCACAGATATTGACAGTTATTTTTACATAAATAGGGGGAAGGCTTAGTTACTTATTTGCCACACAACAAAATGAGAATTAAACACAAAATCAGAAGTTTAGTGCGAGGAATCCATAATCGAGCCTGATACAAAGGTAGCCATTAAACATTGAGAAGTGTTCTATTCTTTTTTTTTTATAAGTATATGTGTTCGATTGTGCGTACGTGTTTGTGTGCTGTTTGTTCCAGGGTTCTTGGCCAAACCGTTTTTTCTACAGTCCTAAAAAGCGGCATTAGCGCACCACTGGACCCTTTCTAAAAATGTTTTGTTGCTTTTTTTGTTAAAATATTTTGATGAGTTTCTCTGCTTATGTGATTTGATGGTCCTACCGCTGTGTGTACAGACTCAGAAATTGGCATCATTCCACCACTAGACCCCTTATAAAACTTTTGACATTTTTTGTGTCTTATTCCACTGAATTTATGAATAAGATCAGGATTCCTTAGAATATATATATTGCTAGAAAATTTCATTTGTTTTTCCAGTAGATAACGCCAGTGATTTCATAAAAAGAATTTATTCTGACTATGTCTATTCTCTGCCGTAATTTCCTCAAAAAATCACTGGTTCCCGCAGACTTTTTTCTGCAGACATCACGGTACAAGAAATTACTTAAAAGAAAAAGGAAAAAAGAAAGTAGAAAGATAGGAAATGAAAAATCACCGAGAGGTAGAAAAAAAACAGAAGAATTAGACTGTAAATTTATTTCGTGAAAATATATTGTAAAGGTGAAAAAAGTGTAAAGTTTTCTTATGTACAGGGGGTAAGAAAACCTATGAATGCCCGAAACTGCAGGTAATGACGAATCCTATCTATCCATGTGCACCCCTTATCCACAAGGTATGAAATGCAGCATATACAATGTTTTCTTTCTTAATCACAATCGGTGGGTAAGCTTTTGGCAAAGCGATTTCAACCTTCGAGAACAACCAAATTCTGCTACTGTTAAAAAGATGGGTTTACAACCAATGTATCCTTCTGATAGTCAGGCACGGGGCTAAAGTATGGAATGATCCTTAAACTGAGAGTCATGCAACAATTGCAAGTGAATCAACTTAACATGGAGAGATCACAGGACAGTTTTTTTTTTAAATCTTCAGAAAGACTCACACCATGAATCACTAGAGACCACTAGGAACCCAGGGCCGAGAAAATATAAGATCACATGACAAACTAGATGAATCCAGAAAGTACTGGTTCCGTGACACTCGTGATAGAGAGGTCTGGAGATTCTTTGGGATGCTGAAAGGAGGATGATGATGACTAATGATAAAGTTTGATTGGTGGATAATGCGCAATGTGAAATTAACAACAATGGCTAATGATAGAATAAAGCAATTATACCGATATACTGTAATAACACTTTCATGACAGTTATGAGATTTATCTATAAGGTAGATTTTATCAACAGCATACAGTTTTTGCTTATGAAGTCGAGAACTTGCACTTTTTTACTTTGAGGAAGTACTTTATAGCTTTTCTAAAGCTGTAGGAAGTGAAACTTCGGATAAGACTACCGTAGCCTATATAAAGCAATATTTTCAAAACATCATTAACGGCCTGTGCTCTTTCAGTTTTTTTCTTTTTAGGAATAAAAAAGATACATCCCATTCTTCATGCAGTCGTGTCATGTCACTGAGTGCAAACAACGTATCCTTTGATCACATCAGCCCTGACCCTTTCAGGTCAACCCACTTTGTTATAATGCACTCGTGGATAATTTTAACAAAAATTGATTTTACAATTTTTTTATAACCATAGCAACTGCTAGAAAAAGAGCCGGCGTATCAAGTGCATTTTTTTCTAATTTCTAAAGTCTCTCCATCCAAACTGTTGCTAGATGTTTTAGACTCACAGTGCACTTTTCAAGTGAATGAAACATTGACAGTTCATTGACTTTGTGATTTCGGAAATGAACCGATCATGAAAGCAAAATCAATACTCTCTGGCTCAGCTCTGTGCAACCATTACGGATGTCGTGCAATAAAATATTGGAATGAAAAGAAAATCTGTCTCTTGCATAAAACATGAATCCTGTTCTTCACGACATAAATTTAGGAAGTTATTTCACCAGAGAGATGATAATTCCCTTACCATATTGTTGATATGACGGAAAAGTCTGAAATTTTGGCATATTACCGATTTTATAACCATTCCCAAAAGGTACATGAGTATTTGTTCGGATCTAGACCGAAGGAAAATGTGTAGAATGTATAAAATGAGACATTCGTACACAACAGGAGACTGAAATATATTTCATGCTTAACACAAACAACAAGAGAGGTAGAAGTAGTAATGACGTAGAGATCAATCATTTCAGTAATGGAAATACAGAAATACAGGCATCCCCCGTTTACGAAAAGTCGCCTAACCGTACTTTTTTGCACTTACACAAAGACAGAAAGGCAATTCAAACTATTCAAACCCTCTTCCTCTCTTTACTTAACCACAGTCTTCCATAACTGCCAATACCCTAATGTGTAACGACTTTTTTTTAGCCTACCATCGTCACTATTTATGGGTCCAACGGGTTCCTCCTATGTCTGATAGTTTTAAGGTAAGCATTTCGAGTTCTACTGGGCGTTTCTGGTACATCTGGAAACATCTAGCTAATGGATGCACAGAAAAAATCGAAATGAAGCACAGATGTTCACAGACTCAGTTCAAAGCTACGGAACTGATCGTCTCTCATATAATTTCCAATAGCCACCTACTAGTCCGTATCCCAAAAAAAGTGCAATAGGCCTGAACAGTATCGTCTCCTATAAGGTTGAATATGTTTTCACCATTCGTTCTATACGACAAACATATTGCAATTTATATATATATATCATATACATATATATATGCGTGTGTGTGTTTGTGTGTGTGTATGTGTGTGTGTGTGTGTCTATTTGTGTATGTGTGTGTGTGTGAGTTCAGATTTGTTCATAGATTATTGTTTAGTGCGCTCAGTAAAAGAAATATAATATAGAGCTTATTTAAGTATGTTTTTTCAATTACATAGAATTTATTCACTACGTATCTGTTTCACACTGATGCATGCTCTTCGAGCAAATGGTGTACTCCTATTCATTTCTTCAGTTTCGAAATTATTCAAATCACTTGAGTCAGTGCGGAACTGATCTATGTAATTGAAAAAACACACAAACACACACAGATGTACGTATGTATATACGCAGATCACGAAAGTAAAGAAGTACAAACATGAAGGTCGTGACATTATATACATCGCTCTGAAGCATTTTATTGATGAATATATATATGTATATATATATATATATATGTGTGTGTGTGTGTGTGAGTGTGTGTGTGTGTGTGTGTGTGTGTGTGTGTGTGTGTTCCGTGGATGTGCAGTAATCCGACGGAATGTTGTTGAAAATAACAATAGGAAGGTGAAGAGAAAAACTCAAGAGATAGGTGTTTCATCTCCAATAAAAGATTTTGAGATGTAACACTTATCTCTTGAGTTTTTCTCCCAATTGTCATTCTCATCAATATATATATATATATATATATATATGTATACATATATATATATATATATATATATATATATATATATATATATATATATATATATATATATATATATATATATAACTTAACAGGGTCCATGTGCATTTTGTGTGATCACCCTGGTTTACTCTGGTATAAACTGAAGACCTTGGCAAATTGGGACGAGCAGGCAAAATCAAAAGCAGTAGATGCCAGTTTTCAGGATTATTCTATCTTTTTGTCTGATCAAAGTATCAGCATGACTTTCCTTGGCAAATCAGAGCTTTAATGCGCCTTTTGCCTGAAATCCAACGATGAAACGCTGAACATTTAAATTACTGACTTCCTATGCTTTATTGGGAGAATTTTCAGCGTTTCTCAGACCTCACCAAAGTGTACGTTGCATTTTGTAGATCTCTGGCCATTTTTTGATAAGCAAATATATATATTCAGAGCTGCAACCACCTTAATTATTTCACGATCTCTACCAATAACAAGTCATATACCATAACTCTAATTGATGTAGCAAAAATATTATATCCTTCCTAGAATGCAATAGATGTAAATTACAATACGTAGGCAAGTCTGAGTGGCAATTCAACATTAGACTTGATAACTTCAGACACGGAATCAAATCAACCAACCATCCCAGTCCACTCCACATGGAACTACACTTCCACAGATGGCCGTAGATGCCAGATTCACTACCATCAAAAATATATTTTTAAAGAGTGTAAAAAAAACAAAAACTTTTATTTATTATTTTGAGGTTTTGTTGAGCCTGGTTGCAAATAATAAGGCCCATTGAATACTATCATACCACAGAACCATCAGTGAAACGTGTGGCTTTTCCTTTTTATATTTCCTTGAAAACATTCAACCTTTATTGCAAAATTCATCCACCTATGTATACACATATATACATAATAGTGAAGATACCAAGCACTGCCTGGGGAAAATAATGTGGGGGACCCTGTTGAAATTATATTATTTACTGTTTCTTCGAAATCAACACAAAAATTGAAAATGATTATTCACACTGAGGTCTAATTCACAATATCAGCGCCGTTTATAGAATCACAGCTCGATTTGAGTGGTATTTTTTTTTCAAGTTAAACATTCGTTCAACCACGGAAACCAAAAAACTGTTTTTGCTTTTTTTGTCTTTTTGATTTTTTGAATTCTGATTTGTTTTTAGTCTGTCTTTTTTTGTTTGTTTGTTTGTTTTGTTTTGTTCTATTTTTCAGAAAAAAAAACTTTCTGTGCTTTCAATCAATAAGAGCTCAGTCACATTTCCGAAATTGTCAGTTTTTGTCACATTTTAGGAGGGATTGATTGAATTCATGTCGCAGCAACCGTTGACTTGGACACTTACTTTATGTTACTGATATGAAAGTACGGCTTTGAAGTAATTATGTTACTGTCAATATGAAATAACTTATTTCTTGGATTATTCATTTTTAATTATATTCCAAAAAATTGCTGTGTTTCTGAAAATGGCCCCGAGCCGTCATAAGATAGACGGAAATTAGATTTCCAGATCAACATTATAGTTCAATCGTAAATTGCACCCCAAACCAAAATATTTTTTCTAAACAACTGACACTCATCAAAGTATTTCTGTAGGATGTTGACAACTCAATTCATAAACACAATTGCAATTCAAAGAATTGTGTTCTTAAGTTTTTCTATTTTTTCCGTCAATAAGAATGGAGTTCAAATACTGGTCGATTAAAAAAAAAACAATTTTCAATGAAAAATTGAGCTTTTCGAGTCAGTTAAGATTTAAGCACTACTGTGGTTGATCTTTCAATTTAAAAAAAATTCAAAGTCTGTAATTGGAAAATATACTAAAATTTCATGAATTATTTCTATTATTTTTTCGGATTAGAAATCGTTACTTTTATCATTACAGAACAAAAGTGTGCAAAATCACTCTTTCCATGAATGGACAGCGACTAATACTCTTTTCCCGTCGGATAGAGTCGGGGTAGATCATTCGAGCCAAAGGTTAAAGACCGGACAATTGAGTGCAAGATAAATTTGTCAAGAAAGTTGCAGATATGAGAATAGGTTACATGTAAGGGAGGCAGTATGTGTAACATTTTCGAGTAATTATAAGCCATCTTTATCGAAGAAATGTTGTTTTGTTTTTTTTTCATGTATTTACACAGGGGTACCCAATTTTTAAAAATACTATTGAAAATTGTTTCTTCTTTAAATCTGATTCCTTGCTCTCGTTGCATTATCAACACATAAACCTCAGCAATGACACTGGTGAAAGAATGGAACAATAATTCTCTACAACAATCGATTTAAAAAGATTCTCTAAAAATTGAAATTAGATGTTAATGATGATAACCATTATTTCCAACAAGATGATTTTCTTTCAAGTTTCCAACAAAAGCATTTCTTTCACTTTATTTTCCAGTCTTTTGATTTCCTAAACTTCATTATCATAGAACAACTCTGAGCTTTCATTCCAAAAAGTAATTAATGTTTGCATGAACTTGGCTTTTACATGTGGAAAATTATATGTGATGTCTAGCCAGAAATTTACAACATCATCAAATGATTTAAGGGGGGTGGTATGATTACGAAAAAAAAATATTTTGACGTTTATTATATAAGCACTGAAAATTTTATCAAAACCCAATAAGTTACGTTTTTTGTGACTTTTCAAAATGTGCTTGTTTTTGTCCGTCAATTTTGGGAAAATTCCCCAAGTCTAATTGCTATTGCAAACGTTTTGTTAACATTGTCACGACATTTACTTTATCTATTTTCAAACGTCTGAGAAGTACACGGATAATTTTTACTTGATCATTTTCCTCTTATTGATGACAACAAAATTCAGACATTAACACAAAGTACTATATGATCTTGACAGTCTTTTTCTTTGGCAAGGTGTCGATTTTCGGGTTTTAATTTTGATACGTTTTTACTGATAAGAGAAATCATAACCTAAAGATCAACTAAAAAATGAGATGAAAGCAAACGGTAGTCAAAAATAAATAATAATGGATTAAAGCTGGCTTCTCAAACTTTTTTTTTTTTTTGCAAACGATGAGATAAACTTTTTCCTGGCCCTCTCTTTTACTCAATCTTACTGTAATGCTATACAGAAACAGATACCCCCCTCAACTGAAAAGAATTGCAAAATAATAATTTCAGTGTTTATTCAGGAAGAAATACTGAAATGTAACCGAAATGAAATTTGTATTCATAAAATTGTTGAAAAACATCGAGTCTTTCCACAATAATCTTTTCACAGTAACTATCAATCAGTAAAAAAAAAATCTAGTTACTCAATTAATCTTGATATTTCTCCACAAACCTCTTTGTGCGTATTGTAGAGATGAATTTGAAACCTGATATTTCTCTGAAGACTTAATCCAACCTTAACAAAGATTTCAATCCACGTACGTTATCTGGGAAAAAGAGAATCTTTTAGATATTTTGACGGCGGGTCTACTGCTGATAAGAACATATCTTTATATTTTCATGAAAGCGTTTGTACTTCAATACTTGGAGTGGCCGACCATATCTAAATACGTTCAAACCAAGATATGATCATGAAGAATTTCAGATTTCTATTTTGATCATTTGTGCACACAAACACAATTGCAGACCACTATGTATATATATATATATATATATATATATATATATATATATATATATATATATATTGAATGTATGTCTGTTTTCATAAATATGAATATTTCTGTATGTACATACATACGAAACCATACATCTATGGTTTGATTATTTAATTTCAGCTGTACGCATTAAAACAAGTAGAACACTCTAGATTAATTGTAAGATGAGTGTCAGAATGAATTAGGAAAATGATTCACCCTTGGTCTGCTTTGATTTAACGGCTGCCTTCCAAATAAAGATAAGCAAAAAAAATATCTCTTTACTTAAGGAATTAATCTATTCTGTGGGAATGGAAGACATTCAAGTAGAATTTTTCTGGCAGATCCAATTCCACGCTCAACTGAGACTGGAGAAATCTTCAGATGATTCTTGTGACTGCTTTTGAAGAAACGATTCCATCTCCCGTTGACGTTGCTTGAGCGAATAAAGCTTTTAAAATGTCGTATTTACTCAAATTGTCTCACTGAAAAATGATTGGGAATGCAGAAAAATCAAAAATAATGAAAATTGACGGAAATGAAAAATAAATATGTAATCGGAGTCCAACTCAGTTTTAATGATCGGGTAAATCTTAATACTTCTCCCCAAGCAAAATATGTAGAATATCTGAACAAGACTTTGCCAGTTCCTTCGAGTAATACCAATTATGAATTTTGGAAGATGTAATAACGACAATTGTCTTACAGCTAAGTTGCGTTGATCTTTATGATGGAAAAAAACATTTCCATTTCCTGGAAACAAACGCTGGGTACAAGTGGTAGGAGTAAGAACTTTTGCCATTGGGCCATGTTCAGTAATATAGACGAGTTATTACGATCAAACTTAGTGCTCTACTCTTGTATCCTTGTGCGAGACCTTCTCTGATTCTTATTGTCTTTTTGTACTTCCTTTTCTGACGGCCATGAGTTGGCTAGAAAATAAACCTTTTTTCAAATCAATCAAATTACCACAACTATTGAACCAAGTTTATGAGCCCTTCGTGGGAATCACTCTGGAGTCAACTAATTATAAGATATAAATATTCACCGATCCCTAGAAAATTCGCTATTGTTTTGAGTATTGAGAACTTTTTTTTGTGTGTTTTTACGTCGTATGAAAACACTCACAAAAAGATTATTCACCAGAATAAGATGGATTACATTCATGAGTCCATGAGTCCAGCTTAGATTAAACGAATGGTCCTTCCTGAGATCATTCTTAACAGCCCCAACCCGCTGAATTTTAGCCCCCAAACCGAGTGAGAAACTCTAGTGAGGATGGCTTACTACATATTTCTCAGTCGTCTAACAATAGTTAAACACTTGTCTCAGCATTTCTTCAGGCAACAAGCATGTTGTACTCAGTCAGAATCGAACTCATTACAGTCGTAATTATTTGCTAGACTGTCTTGTTCACCATATTTCTATAGTGAGAAACTACAGTTCAGTCGTATATATTGAATGAAAGAGAAAAATATCGGAAGATAATGTTACTACCAACAACCACCCGTTCCATAATACGTACTGCCGTCACGATGATTTCATTTAATCTCTTGGTGCTTTTATGTTTTTTGCTCTTCTAATATAGCAAAGAGAGTAAAAAATATCGATTTCTAAAGTCAAGCCCTAGAAATTTCTTGTTGTCTGTGTTTGTTTCTTTCCTACCAGGGAATATTTTGCCTCTATAAAGGTCAATTGCACTCGTCGGATGAAGTTGAAAATTATCATGGTTTCCAATTATTTTTCAATATAAACGCGTCACATTTGTTTTATTATCGTCTTTTCATATAGAAGAAGAAAAAACATTATTAATCGGAAGAAAAAAAATACGTGGGATTTTCAGTCTCCTGGATGATTTAATAGTCTTGTCTTGGAAGCAATTTGCTTTTGTGGCACGGAATCATGGGTATTTTACGCAAGAATATTAGTAATCTAAATAAAGAAAATGTACGAACTGTTGTTGCTGAAAATTCCAGTTTTACAACTGCAACTGAATTTTTCAATATGTAATTAAATGTTGGATTTTTATAGAAAAGAAGCTTATCCTCGTGATCACTTCAGCAGAGGATCTTTTACAAAACAATGACCGATTAATAACATAGAGAAAACGATATCAAGATCGGAACAATTTATATTCATTTCTATGAATTTACATTCTTCTTAATACAATTTATCAAAAGTTTGTCTGTCCGTCTGTAACGGCTTACAGCAAAAACTCTCACCATGATACCATATTTTGTTTTTTCTATGGGTACTCCCGGGAGATCTGGGTAAGTTTTGAGCAATTTATTTTTATTTTTTTCAAATAACACCCCCCCCCAATATGTCTGGGTGGGGGGTCTGATTTCCGATCCAAACTCATCCTAAAATTGTCGTATTTTTGTGGACGTTGCATTGGCTCCCCATCTTTGTGAAAGATGCAAATACGTGAACGGTTGCCATACCTAAGAAAAAATGAGAAGATGAGAGATGTTTCTTGCAGAAAAGATTTTAAAAAAAGATTCTATCAATTTGAACAAAAAATCATATTTAGCAATATCAAAATTCCATATATCTACCCGTCTATGCATCAATGTTATTGTTGTCGAAAAAAAACAATGGTGAGAAAACTGTTTGCAGATTTCAACTCAAATAAAACATTTTTCTCCTATCATAGCGTATGACTATGTTGTAAATAAACGTATATTCCCGCAGAGGGAAGGTTATCCCGATTGTAAATTGTTAAATTCAACACCAGCGCTCACTCAATGTTAAAAAAAGACCCACAAAGACATAAAAGAATCAATGAATAGAAAACAGAAGAAAATAAATAGATAAATTAAAACTGACTTTACTTGGCTTAACTATTGGATTAGCTTTTTAACAGCACATTTTTACTCAGCCGGACAGGTGGTTATTTTAGCTTGTTGAAATAAATTCATTGCTTTCTTGTTATTCATTGATATAGACAACTTTACATTATAAACTGAATATAACTTTTTTTGTTTTGAATTTTCCATTCACTTAACATATTGTGTTTGGGACTGGCTGATTTTGACAGCAATATCTGTTTGATATTATTATCTGTTATTATAATGATCTATTCCATCTGTGTTTTCTAATTTAAACAAACCATGGTAATTGCCAGTCCAACGTATCCGTTTGTGTAACCGTATGTTCTCAGAATGCTTCTCAAAGGTTTAGGGAATGTGAAATGTATTCGAGCCTATTATACTACAGATCTACGCTGCAACCTTTCGTGAACAGTACTTTTGTTCCTAAAATCACAACATACATGCCTGAAAAGACTACTCTGAAGAAAACGGTGTAGACTACGTGTTGAGGGAAGTATATTTTTCATGATGCCGCTGTCCTGAGCGAATTTTCGAACTTCCCAATACAACTGGGTTACGTATATATATATATATATATATATATATATATATATATATATATATATATATATATATATATATATATATATATATATATATATACATATATATATATACATATACATATATATACATATATATATATACATATATATATATATACATATATATATATATACATATATATATATATATATATATATATATATATATATAAATATTGAGGAGTCTTTAAATGAGGTAACTCGTTCATTGTAAGCTTATGCAATACTGCAATACTCCATAGGAATAGGGGACTCTGGAATACAGGCTAAATAAATATATTGCTTTAATTCAGCTTTATTGACCGTCCAGTTCCGTAGCGCAGAGGTCTGAAGCGATGTTTCAATCCTACCTTGTGGAACTGGGATAATTGATAGTCTCTAGCAATACCAAAGAGTTGTAATTCAACGAAACAGCTGTCTGTAAATAAACCAATAATATATATATATATATATATATATATATATATATATATATATATATATATATATATATGTGTGTATGTGTGTATGTATATATATATATATATATATATATATATATATATATATATGTATGTATATATGTATATATATATATATATATATATATATATATATATACATATATATATATATATATATATATATATATATATATATAGTAATAGTAATAATCCTGCTGATAATAAATTAACGGATATACTGGACTACCCCGCTATTCGAGAGTAAAGAGTTTCTACTGAAGCATTTGGGGGCATTAAGTGAAGAAATAATTATGATTAATTTAAATGAGGAAGTTTTTGAGCGTTCTTAGAACTAAAAAAATGATGAGGATCGATTGTCAGCCTGAGTCATCGGAGATCGTAATGGTGAGAGATACAGGGAATCGGATTTAAAAGAGAGCGAATGAGTTTTGCGCTGTTTTCTATTATGGCTCGCTGTAAAACAAATTTTTTCTTTCGTAGAAACGAAAAAATGACATACGGCGAACTTTCTAAAAGCGTAAACGACTTGCATTTGAATTTTATCAGTCGATTCTTTTTTTAATGTGCACGCGTGGCGGGTAATTTTTGTGGGAATTTATGCTGAGGAATATATGCATATTCGCCAAAGACTTCCATGCTATTCGTGATCTTCAAGTGAATAGTGTTTGCATCACTTTTTATTCTTTTTCAAGTTTTTCAATTTTTTGCGTTATCAAGCGTCTCCTGTGGTATGTTTTCTTTTGTTTGTTTGTTGTTGTTATTTTTTTTTTTTGTTCTTCAAGTTTTGAATATGGCGTTTCTTGGCCGTTTCCAGGCCTAGGAATCACTTTTTATTTTTTACATTTCTGTTCATGTGTTGACATCCTAGATTATTCTGTTTTTCTATTTCGTAAGAGTTTATTACTTTCCAGGAAACGTATCATTTCTTGCTCTCCCTCTAAACAAAGAATAAATTTCTTTGATGTGTTGCTGATTTTATTACTGCCATGATATTATTGAGGTCCATTTTTTAAGTGTACATATATATATTTCGACAATGATCTAGTAGTTTCATACGTTCTGTTATTAAATGGCAGCTTGCTAGCATTGTGTTCATAATGCCTTGGTTGCCCCGATATATATTTTTCTACGTATGTGTTTTCTTTAGTTTTAACATACGTTTGATAAGCTATGTTTGCTTTGTTATGTTTTTTGTTTTGTTTTTTTTTTTCTGTTTTTTTTTTTATAATCTCCTGCTAGTGAGCGTTTTTCTTATATTCTACAGTTGCATGTACAGTTTTTATTTGTTTGCTTATAGCTGGTTACTTTATTATTGTATTATTGCATTATCTATACATGTTTTCCGTGAAGATGTAACTGATTTTCGATACATCTCCGTGCGATATTTTATGCAGCTTGATTGATTACGGTAAATGTTTATCCATCTATTTTAGAAATTTCTTTCCTATATTTGTTTTTACATTTCTATTATGTATTGGATCTAATCATATTAAATTTTTCCTTTCTATCTTTATCCTTTGGTCTTTGGGATGTATGCTAGTCTTTTAATGAACCCGCATTTCTTCTGCACTGTCTCATACTAGTCCTTTACTACATTGAAAATCATATGGTTTGAGGAGTTTTCCATTAATTTTGGACTCTACTGATTTGGGGATTTTTTTTAATTACTGTTGGTCGCCAGTTAGAGGAGGTGTATATGCGAGTTATTAAACGGTGGGTGAGTGTTTTTATAGGCTTATTGTACAATGAAAAAGTTAAGATTTGATTCTGTTTTCTCAAATCCTCTTTTCCCTTGATTTTCAAAACAATTACTGTCCCAATTTTATCGATGTTTTGTCTGTTACCGTTTCTCAATATTAAAAGATCATAATCTCTGTACAGTCCCATTTCTTTATATGGTGATTTCAGTCCATAATGTGCGTGTATGTGTAGGTAAAAATCTTTGTATATTCTAAGTACAGGAATTTATCTTTTTATAAGCAGAGATCCTCGACTTGGAAAAAAATTATGGATATTCCTTTACACGACCGATTAAAAAAACAAAACACATTTTATGACCGCCATTATTGGCTGTTCAAAAAACGTATTCTTCTCTTTATTGAGTGTTGGTTTTTGAAATGGTATGAATGAACTCGCAGTAATAGTTTGTTTATTTCATACTTAATTGAGAGGCCAGCCCGGGCTTGAGTGATGTATGCAATATTATATTATGCATTAGAGTGTGTATTATATTCAATAGGACAATCAACTGTCTGTTTTTTTAAATGGAGAAATTTATCAATTGATGTATTTTGGAGATATTTTTTCATCACAAATGGTGTGTTTCTTAACCACTATTATTACAGTTGGTACCATTGACTGTTAGGGGGGGGGTATCAGTCAACGTCGAAAAAAGATGAGAAGAGAAGAGACAAAATTTGAATCCGTAGAGCAAGTTATGGTTTTAATTTACCTTTTGTTTATCTCTTTTGACCTACCATGAATAGCTGGGGTAAAAACAAAACCGGCTAGAAAGCGACCAAGAAAGTAAAAATGATCAATCCTTTGCGTTATTCATGAGAACACAAGATATTTTCAATCTTTCTAATTAGAAAAACTGAATGTTTTACTTGATGCTGCATTAAATTTTAGTCTCATTGAAAACATTCCATATCATTAACCGGACGATGACCTGAAAAAGTTTCCGTAAAACTCTCAATTAAAATTCTGCGATATCCGTGAGTAGTAGAAACGTGACTAAAGTGTCCCAGTAATATACCGAGTTGGGGTGATCATTTGAAAGAAAAAAATGGAAAAAAGTGTAATAAAAGATATTCTACTTTTCCCACCTTTTGTTTGGTGGTGATCTTTTAAAAAAAGTGCGTTTCTTTTGATTGAAAAAAAAACTAGTGTGAACACTGATGGACATTAAGTGAAGTACCAGTCAAGTATAAACGTACATTTTACATTGATCATCCCCTAAAGACATCTGCGGGGTTTTTTGGGGGGGTTGGGTGTATTCTAACAATTTTCTTTTCTAGATATGATTTGGAGCAATACTCTATTGTGGTTGCCTTGTACATTGTGTCGACAGTTTTGGTTGACAGTTTCTCACTCTGCAATAATCGTAAGAAAGAAGGTTTCTTGTACTTCAAACAATTGTACATAAAACGCAGTTCAATCGAGTTGTCTTTGATCCGCTAAAAGATGATACGGTTTCATATCAACTTTTACACACACCTTATTATTAATGTATCTATATCAACGTTCGATGTTTACATCTCCTTGAGTTGGTGAGCGTATGTTTGTGTGCTCATTCTTCAATGTGTGTGCTTTAGTGATCTAGCATCAGGATAATAATCGGAAAACGACAATAATAATAGATAGAAAATATCAATAGGTGGAACAACGAAGACTATATATCCAAATAAGTGATCTGACCAACTAAAGGGTTCTTTTCTTTTGAATAAGAACGTCAAGATTCGAATACATTAGTTTCATCCTGTACTTGAGGTCCGGCTTAGAGGAGAAACTATTAATAACATGTGGACAGTAGTTGAAAGGTGGACACAGCAAAATATTGGTGATAAATTCTACCTTCTCAATTTTTTTCTCTCCAAAATATGACGTTGTAATTTTCTTTGCTTAGCTTAGTATGACACGGGGCCGGACATATAGAGACATATAAGGGAAGAGTCTTTGCAAATACTCCCATCAGTGCAGAACTGCCTATTTAGAAAATCAGCAGTAGAAATATTAGATTTCACTTGGACTTGAACACCGAACTCTTACAGCAGTGGCAAATATAATTATCTTGAGCAAAAAGCAGTTCCTCAAATCATATTTAATGGACTTAGCCCAGGTTCACGAATGTTGAGTACACCGTGAAGATAAAACTCAATATATTGATCATGGTTTGTGATATTGATCGCTTCATGGCGAGCATATAAATATTTTCCTCTGATAAAATATATATGCTTGGTGTGTTGTTATGCTGTGTCTTGCCATTGGTACAGATCATAAGCTCTGAAAAAAAAAGCATGAACTTTTTAACATTGTTAGTACATACCATAAAATTTATTTTCAGATGTAGAGGTCAGATTCAAAATCGCTGCCAGTCAACCAATTCTAATGTTTGATATGGGAATCAAACAGCATGGAAATATATTTGAGGTGGATTTTCCAACTAAGTTGGGAATACCCATTCATTTGGTGATACTCTTGAGATCAACAGAAGCCATGAAAATGCATTTCCGTCAAGGTAAAAATGAAAGTTAAATGAAAACGCGAACATAAGACTTTATTTCGCTAATACATTTAGTGCAGGGTAGCATGTCGATCATGTTGCAAGCAATATCTTGCTTAATTATCTACGTGTACAGCAAAATAACATATTGCAAATTCTTTTCAACGATTCACAGACCAGAATTTAGGACTTCATAATTTGGAATAGTTTGTCGTATTCAGCACAAAGTCAGCTACATTTATGGGGTAAACATCTTACCACAGGAATAGGTTTTCCCAACAGTTGTCTTATGGTATAAGATGTTCTTGATAACATACTAAAAGTTCTTTGCAGTCTGACCACTGGAAAAGTATATTTTTTCTAGATTGCGTCAATGATGGTCGCTAAAATCTATAAAATCCCCACCACCCATTCAATATTCACTCAAGATAAGTCTTTTTCCAATGTTTTTTTGTAGTATCAAGTATACTCGATGACACTGGGAAGGTATATTTTTAAAACTGACTGCCTACAACTCATTTGTTATCAAGTCCATGCAAATCTTCAAACAGTTTCAAGTGCGCTTGATAACATACGAGAATTCTACCGCAGTCCAACCTCTAAAAAGTTAC
Organism: Thysanoteuthis rhombus; assembly: GCA_963457665.1. Taxonomy (NCBI): domain Eukaryota; kingdom Metazoa; phylum Mollusca; class Cephalopoda; order Oegopsida; family Thysanoteuthidae; genus Thysanoteuthis; species Thysanoteuthis major. The sequence goes on from OY735206.1 coordinate 47,439,963, forward strand.
AAATTCAAAGATGTGATCCGGGACGGCCACCTGATCTTTGAAATGCCCATTACCCGGGTATTATCTATCCTTTCTCAATGATTTCTTGAAGTGTCAAAAATTTTCCATAAAGTACCAGAACTATACCACAATTCGGCAACTGGAAAAATCATAATATGCCGATGGTGTCGAAGACAGTTGCCAGAGCGCTAAAATGTCTACTACTCATTCGTCATTTACCTTTTGCTCAACAGACCATGAACTGTAAAGTGTGATAATATATGAAATTTCCCTACAGTCCACTGAGAAGGTAAAATTTTCATGATGGCGTCTAAGTTGATCGACATTATATGGCTTCGTTGGAAATCAACCCTACACGGTTGAAAATCGCCACAAAAGGTTTCCAAACAGTTTTGTAATTGAAGTTTTAGGTGTATTCAATGATATTCTAAAGGTCTACATGACCACTGGACATGTATAATTTTCGAGATTCCATCTAAATTGGCCCCAAAATCTGCAAAATGCCATTTACATGTTCAATATTCAAGTTTAATAGCGATTTCTCAGAGTATGGAGTGTGCTCCATGCCATATCAAAATTTCTCCTACAAGGTATGATTTTCAAGATTGCAACCGAAATGGCCGTCAAATATTTCAAGTGTTAATTGCTCGATCATTGTTAACCCTAGGCATGTTTTCTCAACCGCTCATTGTAGTAACGAGTATGTTTGATACCTTATCAATGATAGCCATCTGCACTGTCATATCAGGAATAATAGCTTCCATTTATTTCACAAGCAAAAATAATGTTAGGCTCATTGCGTTTGGCGAACACCTCTACCAGTGCTATATCAAAGAGTAAATCTCCCTGACAGCAAAACTTTCACTTGACAGCTATAACAACCAAATTCCACGACGTAACTAACACACTTTCTTTTTAGTCTACGCCCACGTACGTATTGCCATTCTCCTAATTTGCTCACCTGACGTTCAACGTATAAACTTTGATTACTGCCTCCTGCAGGGTACTCCAATGACCAATTTTCATACTCTGCTGACAAAAATTGAAATGCAAAGTTGAATTTAGTTCCACCTATCGTACCACTACACAAAATTTTGGCTTCTGGCTATATCGTTTATTACCTGTGCTGAAATGAATGATTCCATCTATCTTCACATCAAAGTTTGATTAACTTCAACAGAAATTCGAATAAATCCTCAAACAACCATGGCTTGAGTCCCTTCAATGAAAAATATGTTATTTCAGACACCACTGTGCTAATTGATATAGAGGAAAATAAGCAAGATTTTTTTCTTATATTTCTTGGCTTATTCTAGATGAATCGAGGAAATAAGATACATTGCTTATATTCCTACCGATTTCAAGAATCTCAGGATGACAGGAACCTCTTTAGGAAAGCATACCATATATATTTAATGCAAAGGAAGAGAGTATAGCTAGGACATCGTCTTACGCTGATGATGGCGACAAAGAGGAAAAGGGTTTTTCTAAATTATAATTTATTGAACAGAGCATTATAAACAAACGGAAATGATTTATAGCAATTTAAGATGATTATCTCTAAGGTAATTTTCCTTCTTAGTGCATTGCAAACAGGAATTACATTTGCTTCTCTGTATGTATTCATATGTACATAAATATAGGTGAACATATAAGCAAGCCCATGTTTATAGACATTCTATGCGTGGACAGATCATATATATATATATATATATATATATATATATAAGTGAGTGGGTGAATAAGTGAGCGAGCGAATAAGTAAGAAAGAGAGATAATTTGAGCAAGGAATTATATCTATTATATTTCTATGTTCATACATTGTGAGCACCCATTTAGAAAATGTCAGGTGCATAAATTGAGGACACAGTTGTTACCAATATATCTTCTGCTATACAACATATATTAACAATCATTAAATGAAAGGATGTGTTTTACACAGAAGTACACCAAATGCAAATCTATTCTCATTTGCATGGTAGTGTATATGTAAATGTGGAGAAACTAAGATGGAATCCTGTTACATTGATTGTAGGAACAGCAAACAATATGCCATAATAACGATGATTTCGCTATCTTTAAAAAAATTATATTTTACAACGTTGAAATATTCATGCTCTTGCTTAACAATACGTGTATTTCATTGTAAATTTAAATATTTATGCTTTTTTGTTTATCAATGCATATATTTCAATGTAAACTTGAATATTTATGCTTTTGCTATATGCATATATTCCAGTGTAAACTTGAATAGTTATGTTTTTGCTTAACAATAGATATATTTCATTGTAGATTTATGTCATGATAAATTATATTGCTTATATCTATCAAAATTGTGAATACCAAACATATTTTTCTTAGATTTTCACGAATACGATTATTTTTTGCTACATCATAGTTTCTGACAATAGCAGATATTCTGGTCTAAGCTTAGAAACATCAAATTTTTTTCTCAACTGCAAGTATAGAATTTCGAAAGTCATTATCATGTATAACGTATTGATCAACGCCTGGAGTATCTATTGCTACACTTGCCAAGCTAAATATTTAAATGCATTGAAATTATATTTTTTCATAGAAGCGTTACAGTAAGTAATGTATGTATAAAAGCGAAGTGTGGACTTATTATGATTTAAAATTCAATAACTATTTGGGCCAAAATTATAATTTTCAATTTTAGGCGAGTCACTCCATCTTATTGTGACTTTCGTACGTTGAATATCCTTAGACTGATAAGTAACGTTAGACATTGCTGTAGGCATCGTCCATAAGACAATTACTCAAGACATGGGATCGTAATTTGAGTTTTGTCCAAAGTTACTTCTTTATTCCTAATTCATGCAACTTGCATTAATGTTCATTGGATATTCTAATCGGAAATTTTAATGAAAAGTAATTTTTTTATAAGAGAGACTCTTGAAAATTGATTAATTGTTACTTTGAAGTTACTTCCATTGCTTGAGTTGTTTCAACAGACTCCCTCGTCGTTTTTTGTTTCATGACTAAATATTGACTATTGAATTCTTTGGTTTTAATCATGTTTATAACTCACGTAGTGAAATAAGGAAAGTCACTGATACTGAGACGAATTGGCCTCAAAGTCAAATATTTAGGTAGGCAGTTTCAATTTTTGGCTGGTTGTTTTTATTTGTTTTGTTTTTGTTTTTTTGTTTTTCTCTCTCTCTCTTTATTTTTTCAGTTTAACTAAGGACAAAATCGGCTGTACATTGGAAGATAATCTCTCTACTAAATGAATTTATACACTTGAGGAAGACAAGTATTTTTCAGTCGAAATGTGAGGACAAATCCAACAAGGATAAGAATATTAGTTTGAAGAAGTTGCTGAATGTTGGCAATGTCTTATCTCAGTAATGAGAACATTATTAAAAGTTGGTCCCTATTTTACGGTGTGAATGATTGTATTTTGTAAGTATCTTTCGGTTTTGCACGATGATGGTTATTTCCACTACACTGAGCCATTCCCCTGAAGCAGCGGTATGAATTCTCACATTACTGTAAAATACTTCAATTGGAAACGATAATGAAAAAAAATTGGTGAAGAGAAAGATTGGTAAATTTGAAAATAATTCCTCCTGCAAGGAATTTTCAGCTCCTTATAGAGATTTCCAGGAAATTTTATTTGTTTTAAGATGCCTGCAATGCGGTATCCATCTTGGAATGGTAGCACAAAGTAGTAAGAAAATACGTCGTCGTTGACTTTTTCGATTCCTCAAAGTCCTGCAAGGCAAATATCTGCGACTAAAATGCAATTCTCAATGTAAAAAATATGACTAATTCAGTGTGATATAAAAGAAATTCCCCAATTTACACTTTATTCAAGATCTATCAATGGCAATACTGATGGTACCAGAGGAGTTGCTTAGTCTCCACAAAAGCAACAGAATTCTTGTCAGCGCAGCAATTTCCGCATTGTGTCCCTTTACGATTTGTGCCATCTTCGTTTTTTGATCACTTGGTTCAACCAGTTGGGTTTCACAGCGAAATCATAAAAATGTCTTGGTTTAACATCAAACGCCGATTGCAGAAATTCTAGACTCCACTTTGCTTTTATAATCAAGACCTTTTTTCAATAAAATTTCAGATTAAAAGAAGGAGGTGTGACTTCACATTGACCAAGATTTTATGAATATAAGCGTTCTAAATAATAGTACGAGGTTTAATTTTAATCTAATGAATGTTTAGGAACATTATTTATTCTTAATTTATTATTGAAATTATGTAAAGGCCATTAGTTTGATGAACCGAATGAAGTTGAAATGATTTAAAGCTAACCAAAATCTTATAAACTAAAATAAAATACATACTGTTAAGAAATGCAGTCTTAGAATTTCTAATTTGTATTAAAAGTTATCTCACAATTCGAAAGTAGATTGTGTCTACGAGAACGTCAGTAAATCGAAATAGCATAAAACAAATTGATATTAATTTATATGGGAAAAATCTAAGGGCGTTCCTTGGCAAAAAACATTGCCGCAATAATTGGCCAGTGCTGCAACGAGTGCAGAAAACATGACTTTATTTTTTGAAAGTGAACATCGGTTTAGGGTAGTTTTGTAATATGTTTTGAGTTTCTACAAAAAACATTGTGATGGGGGAATGCGTGAAGCTAAACAGTCAAAGGAAATGTCGCAGCAAACCAACAATAGAGCTTCAATGTAGAAAAAGATAGATATAGAAAAAATATGTATTTTGGGTGTGGGATCACTCAAAAATTTTCCTATCTGAATTTATTGTATTTGCTTCTTTGCTCTACAGCACTTCAGATTACGGCTCAAGATTACACCTCAACTAATGTCAGTATTTTGTTAAAGCGAAACAGTGGCGTGAATTCATCTTTCGGAAAGCGGGGCATATTTGTATTGCAAGTCAACACCTATGCTCTGGCAGAAGGGCACTGCAACCGGAATGGAATGATTGAATAAAGAATGAAATAGTAATAGAAATATAAGCAGAAATAAAAAGCGACGACACTTTTATTTGCCAAATGTCCATGTTGTAGCAAACTATTGTGAAATCAATTAAAGGTCAATAAAAAAGTTTCCTGTTGCAATTGTCCTACAGAGTTGTTCTATCTACAATACTGTCGTTCATTCTACAGAGATTCATGTAATATGTTTTTTTTCCGTTGGTATTGTTTCAATTGAATGTTTTACTATTGACTTGTTTTGGTTTTATGTTTTCCTTCTCATTTATGTCATCAGAATGGAGACGGATGTCTGCAAAGCAGTGAAATAAATTTTAAAGCATGGACATCTTTTATCATTTGTCGAAAATCTTATAAGAATTTTCCTTGAGGTCAAGATTGTTTTTTGAATCTTTTTTTCTGTCTGTGAGTGTGTGTGTGCACCATGTAAATGATTGATTGTTTTCATGTTTTGGAAACTTTGAATAATTTCGTCTGCAACTTGAAAAAAAAAGGAGTGATTATTCGAAGCAGAAACAAAACAGCAACAACAAGTAAAAACAAAAAAACTAACAAGCCAGCCAGAATGAAAGAAGCAATAGAATTAAAACGCTTGTAAGGAGTGGTGAACAATTTCACTCACGGTGGAACAAAGATGGCAAAACTACAGATGAAAAGGGACAAGAATGAACAACGTTTTTTGAGAGTGGAAAAAAAGCGAATGTAGAAGAGAAAACAAATGAAAAGAAAATAATATTTTTTGTGCATCTTCTGTTGTTAGCAAAACATTTCGGCCCATCGATTCTACAGATTTCTTCTTGTGTGCAATGCATAATGTAAGAAAGGGGGAAATTTTTTACAGAAAGAGCAAACAAATAGGTTGTACTGACCGGTTCGACCTGTTCCCAGCAATGCCAGGATAAAAAAAAAGACGTTGTCATTCCCAGCACATTTGTAACATACGTGATTTCATATTCATACAAGAAGATTCTCTTCAATTTACTCCCTCCTGAACAAAGAAAACTTCAATGCGTTGAAATCCACACGAACCTGTCGCTGACAGTATAGTATACGCGGCTTTTGTAGAATTTTCGACATTAAGAATAACTTCAGTAGTCTGATCATCTCATGGTACGACAAAGGCTTTTCTGAAAATCATCATCACGAAGAGAAAAGACGTTAACATCGTAAAACGATTTTCAAGCAATTTTCACATTGTTTCTTTTAATCACAACCCTTTATTCATATATTTAACATTTCTGATTTCGCGAGAACATTTTTATTGGGTCTAGGTACACAGGTTATGTGTACGACGTTACAATAGAAACAAAGAACACACACTACACACACACACACATGCACACTTATACACCCACACATATATATCTGCCTCGCAGTACTGGATGGGATAATGGAAAGTCTATAGCCACACTGAAGAGATGTAATTCATCAAAACAGCTGTCCGTGGATGACACAATAATTATATACACACACACACATATATATATATATATATATATATATATATATCAGTAGATCAGAGGTGGGTTTGAAAATATTAGAAAAGTAGGGTGGCAAGGAAGAAAAAATACATATCTTATTTTCTGAAAAGAATTGGGTTTAGAGTAAAATGGAAAGGCTTGACCAATCTATACCGGGTTGATTCTCCATCGATTTGTCATAACATAGTTGTTATTTGCAAAACAACAGAACATACGTTCAAATGAAGCAATTTAATTTCTTGTCACCACGCCAAGTTCCGGGAAACGTTCGGCTGCCAAATCAAGGTTCTTGAATTTTATGAAGTGGGATACAAACAGTTCAAATTTGTGCCTTGAATTCCAGTTGAAATGATTTTGATAAAGGTATTTGATACAAGGATAATATAGGGAAAACGAAAAATGAACTATATTCCTGATAAGAAAAACAAACATCTTCCGTTCGTTTCCACAACCTGCCATATTTTATTACTCTTTTTCAATCTTAACCATCAATTGAGTTTATTTAATACAAATTAAATTCATGTGTTGAGCTCCCTAAAAAAAAGAAAGAAGCTTTTAAAGCTTGCACCCACTTGGTCTTAAAAAATAATTATGCTCGGGTAAATAACCAGCTGCACCCAGAAACTTCTTCCGATTACAAAGGTCACATAAGGATTTTTAAAAAAGGAATACTACAAATTTATTCGGAGAATCCCTGAAAAATTGAAAACCTGATCATATACATTTCTGATTTGAACGTTTTTCAACGAGAAATATGCCACAAATAAAATAGAAAAATTGAAAAAAAAACTCCATCTTATTCAACTCCCATGGGACACGATATCTCCTACCCATCTATATGCAAATATCTGTTATCTACTGCTCGTAACTGCTCTTTCTTTCTCCTGTAACCTGGACAGTTATACTATAGACAAATGAATTTGATCTGACAGATTAATTATAAAAGCACTATTTTCAGTGGAAACCCGTTTTGAACCAACAACCTGATTTTTAAAGGTGAAAATACAACGCTCCGCCTAGGCAATGTAGATAGATGAAGAATAAAGAAATTAGCTACCGCGCGGATCGCACCTGCGTCTGCCCAAGTGAGCCAATTAAACGGAATGCTGCGCAACCGACTGAACTAAGCAGCCATACAGTATACGGGAGCTCAGATAACTGGTACATAACCACCCTGTCTTATTAACTGCCAACTGTATCATCATCATCATCATCATCATCAATCATTTATCGTCAGTTGTTGGATGAAAAAAAAAAATAAAAAAAACACCAATTGCCAGACCTCTCTATCGTTACAGAGCCAATATTTCTGAAGCTGTTCAGTTCGTCTCGCCATCTCATGTTCTGCTGACCTTAGTTTCGCATTTGATCTCTGGATATCTATGTTGAGAGTCATGATGTCCGGCCATGCCTGCCATTTTTGCAACATGAGCAGCCCTTTGCCATTTGGGTTTCCTGATGGATTTTTTGATGCTCGGGCTCCTGATTATTCCCTTATATACAGTGCTCTCTTGTGGTCACTCCATGTGATGTTGATTATGATTCTTTCATGTGCACGTTACATGGCTTTCAGTTTGAGGGATAGTCTTTTGGTTGGTTTCAATGTTTCAGCTCCATAGGTGACAAATATACATGGAAGATAAATATATATATATATTCTCTATCAGTCTCTCGCTATATATATATATATATATATATATATATATATATATATATATATATATATAAGTGGGTGGGCGTGGGTGTATACAAGCACACAGATATAACATTACGAAACTAACATTATTGCAAAGGACATTTCAGTCTTACTTTTAAGAAGTTCCCCGGTTCCTAATTTAATTATCTACATATATATATATGTGTGTGTGTGTGTGTGTGTGTGTGAGTGTTTATATATGTATATATATATATATATATCCTAGTTTGGTAAATTGAGGTATTAATATCAAAATACTCTTATGGAAGAAACATTTGTATAATTCAAAGAATTGACGGGTATATCATGTTTGCAAAATACAGTATTTAGTCATTTGAAAGATTGGAAAATTGAAAGAGTCGGTAAGTGTGTACAAGCTGATCTCACCGAAGCTTCAATAATCCTGTTTTCGCTTATCAATTAACGCATCATCATCATCATCATCAGTCTTTCATTGTCTGTCGTTGGACATGAACCTTCCCTAGTATTCATCAAAACTCTCTAACGTTGGCGTTGCTGAACCAATATTCTCTGAAGCTGTCCAGTAGGTCTCGCCATCTCATATTCTGCCAGCCACAGTTCTGCATTTGATATCCGGGGATCCATGCTGTGAGTCGTGATGTCCATTGGTTGTCATTCTTGCAACATGGCCAGCCCATGGCTATTGAGTTTTTCTAGTGAATTCTATGATGTCTCAGTTTCCTCCCACCTAATATACTGTCATATCCTCTCCATGTGAGGATGAGCATGATTCTATTTATAGTCTATAATGCTACCATTACTGGCATTTTATACTCTGCTTCTTCCTCTTTCAGTTGGTTTTATTGAATGGAGATGGTCCATGGTTAAGTAGCTTCTTCCAAAGCCAGGTTGTTTCCATGGTTGGATTTCGTTAATGTGTTGGTGAATCAGTTGGTGATAACTTTGGTGAACGCATAGTCTACTGTTAATACTGCGTTGCAGCTGATCTATTCTCCATTGTCTGGCGTAGATTTCGTGACACAAAAGGACGATCTAATTTGAGAGAAAAAAAAGTTTTCCTATTTCCTCACAGATTGTATATTTGATAAGCGATGGAGAGTAGATCAGTCGAAAAGTTGAGTGGACAACATCAAGTACGTGAAGAAGGGGTTCAATTACCCAAACAAAATTTGGAATCTCATTGACTGTTCTCAAAGTTATAGAGGAAACCTACTCTTTTCTTTTGTCTATTATTAGTACTATTTCTTTTCCTTGTGTTAGTTTTACCTTTCCATTCATTCTTCCTATTTCCCTTCCAGTTTTCTTTGTTTTTTTCTGATTTGGTTTTTTTTTTCATTCTTCTTCTTTTCTTTTCAGAAACCGTAAACCAAAACTTCCACCAAAACTTTCAACATAGAATCTTTCAGTTTTCAAGTTAGTCTGACTGGTTGACGATGTATCACATATACTAGTTGTACCAATGAAACTAGAGAGCTGAAAATGCATATTTACAAAAAAAAACATTTTTTTTATTATTCCTCCTCTGAGTCGGTTTTATTAGGGAGATCAACTCACAATGTAGATTAATGCCAAATTGAGCCATTAGTTTGTGTCTGCCAAAAAAATCGGACTTTTTTCTTGGTGATCACTGCCCAACAAATGACGAGAAAAATTATTCGTCGATCATCTGTTTTCCGATATTTAATTGATCACCCCCAACTCTAAAAGATGTTTATCACGTGACAGTTTTTATTGAGTGACTAACCAGACGTGTCTTTTTTTCTTTCTTTCTCCCTTTCTTCCTTTCTTTCTTTCTTTCTCCCTTTCTCTCTTTCTTCTTGATTTCCTTTATTTTTTTTCTTTAGTTCTCTCTACACTTAACGATAATCGATGTAGTTTTCGGCAGAAATGTTAATGCTATTTATTTTGGTCAAATTCGGGAATCAATTCTTTCAGAGGACAGGTCTCTCTCTAAGTCAGCCAATTCCACTAATGAGACCACTTCTTCTGACTGAGGGGCTCAAGGTAGCCGAGTTTAATCAGGAGTGTTTTATTTACGTCAGATTTATGTCCCCTTCCCACTTGCATAGTCGAGAATCCACAGCTCGTAGCAGAAGAATGATTGGTAGTTCTCATCTGAATTTTATTAGATGGTATGTTTAAATCGTTGTATGCAGATTATTCGGATCGATTTCCTCTTATTTTTTTGCGTTTATTTTTCACAAGATTTTTACTACTTCTTTTAACAAGTGAATCCACAATAGAAACCTGAGGATGGCTGGAGAGTCCAAGATCAAAACGTTGTGAAAACTGTGACGCCAAGACGAGAAATTAGTGTAAATAAACAGCACACACTAAGTAATCGGTGGTTACTACTGATTTCCCTGCTGATAAATATTACCAGAATAGAAGAAAATCATTCGAATAAGATTTTACTTTATAATCAACTGTGTGGTGCCCGAATAATCAATATTTGTACGTTATTTGACTCCATTAAAGAAAGTTTTTTAAAGGACGATAAAGATGTACATGGAAGAAAATACAATTTTGACTGTTACACAAAATAACTTACATATTTTAAATCGAAAAAAGGAGTTCATGCTTATTACTTTAATTAGAGATATTTTTAACTATGGATTTACTATCTTGTTCAAATGTATCTCGAACATCTTTTAGGGAGTACAATATTCTTTTTGGTAAATATTCTTCTCCTTTAGCTTTTGCGTCCATCTCTGCTTAACTAGTTTAAAACTCACACTTCAGTGATGGCGTGAACCAGAGCATTCGATGCCTGAGGGTGAAAACTGGTTCTAGCAATTCCAATTCGACTGGAAGTCGAACTTTCAACTTCATTCCTTTCTGTTCAATGACGTGAACAAATCAAGTTACATCATAATAATGAAGACCATTCAAGAAAACGTTGGGATATGTTTCGTGCACAATAGCTATATGGGTATGCGTTGGAAGGCAGATAACCGTATTGTCTTTCATTTCCCACTCACTCCCAGATAGAACAGAATTCAATTTTCTGACCAGGTTCTGGTTCTATTTACGGTTATCCTTGTCATAGTTTTAGTGGTCCTCCATTGCAGTTACTCAGGCTATCATTCTATGGTGGTGGGTGAACAGTTTTGATCGGAAATGAAGAAGAAAAAACCTTCTTTCCTCCTCAGGCTGGTTATCCGTACTAGCTGCTCTTGGCAATAAAGCTACGAGACATCTGCGGTTCACCCGCTCTTAACATATGTTACGCATCATGTTTTGGACATGATAATATAACAGCTTGTTATGGGCTACGATAATGATTTTCTTCCCAACATTCATACAAAATGATATTTGCAGTTGACAACCGTAATTTAAAATTGTTGACGTGTTTATATAGTGTCTTTGTGATTGTCTCCGAAATTGCCCTGTTATTGTGCGTCGTTATCTCTCTAGGGTCAAATTACCTGAACTGGTGTAATATAACAAGATATATATATATATATATCACACGCGATACACAAAACGGACATTTCCATATTAAAAGAAAGGAAAGAAACAATGGAGTTCAACATACTACATCAGTAGAATTATACTTCGGAGAGGCGCCAGTGAAGCTAAATTTCTGAAACACTACATAACCATTAACCTGACATCGTTATAATAAATAAATGAATACAATGTGACATCATAGAATATTTTCATTATCATAAATCTTTAAACTAGTTTGTGGAGCTGTACAGAAAGCAGTATAATCGAAAATCGACCCCAAACCCCTAATAAAAAGGCAGAATGCAATTGAAGCACTGTTGATTCAGCAATAAATAACAAACAAGACGAACCTAACGCTTAAAGACAAAATATGTTCAACATTTAATAAGGATATTACCATAAAAGTGATGTATATTCACACAGGAATAGTAAAGGGTAATTTGGGGAATAGCTGAGTATTTAAAGAGATTCAAAGTAGATACAAAAGGTTTATTCATAAATTTCGATCATTACCTATCAAAAATAATTCAATCAGAAAAAAGGCATTTCACTAAAAAACTGTTTTTATAATTGTTCTGCTCTTCTGGATGGATTATAAAATTCCTTTGGTTAAACGCTAAATTAGCTTTTCAAGATAAAAAATGAATATTTTTGAATTGGACAACTATATGATTCTGTATCAACCGAGAGTAATTAAGTGAAAACAAAATTATATAAAATTCTCCAACAATGGTCTATAGATAAATAGGTTTTATCTATACCAACAGCGACTTTTGGATTATCAAATGATTGAAATCACGATGTATCGAAAAACAATTCAATATACGATGTGAGTTCGGCTGTGAGAATATTCATAAAATTTCCAAATACTTAAATATTAAGCTAGATTACATTTTAAATATAGTGAAATAATAGATTTGCTACTCAGCCATGCTTGTTTTTCTACCTTCTTGGCTTCGTCAGGTGAATAGTCGGATATTTTGGATCCTTAGCGCACGGCTCATCTTCCTAGATGGCGTCTTATTATATCTATAATTCCATTTTTCCGGATTTTTTTTTTGTTTATGATTCTCTTTCAATCATAGTATACTTAGTTTTCGATTCTATTAATTGCATTTCATTTTTTATTTCATTTTTTGCAATATTTTCTTCATTATATACATGTTAAATTCTTGTTTATCAAAATATATTGATATTAGCCATACAAAATGTATTATTGCTGTTCTAAGTTTTTTTCTCGTCGATACTATCATCACTGTTCCTCTGACATAAACGTACATGAACATACACATACGTAAATAACACAGAACAGAATCAAAGGACAAAATCTTTACAGATGTAATGTGCTTGTTGCAGACTGACAGTGGACAGGGTGATACTTGTCCTCTGCCGGCTACAAAATTGTGTAAACAGTAAAATTGACCCTAAGATGAATATAGAATAGATGGCACCGACCCCTGCTGTGCCTTGAAGGCCAATTTGAGGTCAGATCAGTTTTGACATTTTCAACCGACTGAAAGAGTCGTGATCTCTGCTTTGACAAATCGAAACTTACTACATGACCTTTATACATATATATATATATATATATATATATATATATATATATATATATATATATATATATTATACGTATAATACAATTCAGAAATACAACATAACATAATACAATATCTGATGTGTGAATGTGGTTATCCCATAAGATGCTCAATACATTCAACATTAAACAATAAGTTGAGTTAGAGAAGAGCTTCAGCGTAAGAGCCGGAATATAATGCCAGCCTCTGGATCTGGAGCGAAGGTTTCAATCTTACTTCGTGGTACTGGATTGGATATTGGATAATTAACAGTTGCACTGAAGAGTTGAAATACAACGAAACAGCTGTCTGTAGATGACACAATTATTGATTATAATTATATATATATGTATATATATATATATATATATATATATATATATATATATATATATATATATATATATATATATATATATATATATATCCCGAAACATGTATGGACTATTGACATATAAGGATTAATAAACCTTACCACCAAAAACTTCACTCCTGAGTCTGTCTCACTCTCTAAAGTACACAATATATATATATATATATATATATATATATATATATATATATATATATATATACGCACTTTGAATTTTTTTTTAGAAAATCATTTCCCAGAAAGGCAAGCGTATATAAGATAAGCTACAGCAGAATCAAATTTTACAATAATGGAGTGCAACATTACGTCCATTTGCGATAACCGAAGGGATAAAAATCTTCAGCAGCAGGGACCAGCCACCATCTTCCTTAATGCTTGTTTTCTCCAATGTGTGCATATTATATTTGCACCGACATTATCGATGCAATCTTCCGTTGTGTTCAGATCCGGTTGTTGAGAAACACGATGACGGACCTGCATAAAGGGAAATCACTGCATCCGCGGATAGATGTAAACTGGTTCGATATCAAGAACGACGGATCTGATAATGAAAACAATCCGTTTTATTTTGCGTCTCTAGTTCGATAGTGTAATCAGATGGAACGGCACTGAAATATTCTTGCATATGCAATTGCTACATTTTCTACATTGCATTTTACCCAAACGATATGCAGAATTCGGTTCAAGCTAACCCCTTTTCTGAGAGACACAAATAACCCTTTCTGACCTTGCAGCCAGCAAATGCTCACAGCTATTCACCCAGCTCGCAACTCTAAAATCTGTCCCTCCCTATAAATTCCTTCTATCCCCCTCTTCTCTCTCTATTCAAATTCTTGAGTTGATATTTACACGTGCATATGCTCCCACATATATCTGTGTGCCAATTATAACATACAGACACAAGTTTCTTTGGTCTCTTATCACCCTTGTCGGTACTTGTCCCTTAATCATCCTTACACTGGCTAGCTATCTTGGGGAGAAGTCAGCTGCTCTTGAACTCTGTCTTCATTCATTTCCGCATGAAAGAAAGGGATGGGAATAGAACAACATATATACATAACTATTTCATTATAGGCATACGCACACAGTTTTGAGCATAAAATATGGTTCTCAAATTGCTAACCTTGTGCCTCACAAGCACTTCTCAAGGAAAAAAAACTCTACTCGAACTTCTATGCAGACTGAAGTTTAATCCTGTAACTTTTGTATTGTATATATAAAGAATGAAAAATGTATTTTTTGTCTGAATGTATCCATTTATTAGAATATGTGTATTCGTATGATGCCTCTTCGTTAATTTATAAGAATTGATGATTTATCTTAGCCTCATGGCAATAAGTTGATCGGAAGTTCCAATCACGGTAATGAGGATTCTACATATCAGTCCACGTTGAAATAGCAGGTTCGATTCCTGTTACAGCGATATTTTCTTGTTTATTTTATTTATGTCAGTGAATTTATTTACGTCTAGTCCGAATGATGCATTCACTGTATAATAATGGGAGGTCACAGTGTTTCAAAGTATTATGATATATGATTATTTCTTTTGGATTATATATCCTTTTCGTAAAAAAACATATTCATATATATGTTGTACTAGGATATATGCACAGTGAATGGCACGAAATGCTGACATTTACTGGGGTTTCCCTTTAATTTTTCATATCGAAGGTTACTTTTACTGTTTTAAATATAGACCACATTGAATGAATATCATCAGCAACAGATGAAATTTGCTTTCATTCCCTCTTTTTTTTTAAATTCTCATGAATTGAAGAATACATGGAATGTTTTTCTTAGCTTTTTGTTGTTTTATCCTTAGAGTGCTCAATATATATATATATATATATATATATATATATATATATATATATATATATATATATGTATATACATATTGTAATAGCAATGGAACTGTGTTATTCGTAGCGTAAGTTCACTGAAAACGCTGGCTTTGGCTTTAGCCCCGAAAAATACACAGGATCAGTATCTGCCGAATAAGCAAAATAAAGACATATTCCAGCATATCTATTGGGGATCTGGACAAGTTCTTTGCACCTTATTTTATCTGCAATTTAACAATGTAAATGCTTTTGCTACAAAATCCTGAAGCATAATAAACATGATTGAAGAGTCATCGGGACTTTTCAATGATCGCTTCCCTATTGGGTGTTCGAAGCTGGCTTTATCATTTCCCGCTATCTTTCATTTATGACAACAGTGACTCCTTACCACCATACCAAAAGTGACACCAGCCACGGCTACCCACACAGGAGCCAATGGTTGACCTCCGTAGGTGTTGATGCCACCATTGTACATACAATTTGGCTTTATGAAGCAATTTCTCAGAGCTCTACATAAGACGTTTGCAGTCTGTGGCAAAATAGGTATATTACAAAATATCGATGATCTGATCAGAAAGCAAAGTTTGTGGGGGAAAATAGCCGTTTTCTTTACCTTCTATTCATAATGAATCACAAAATAATACTTTTTACCCATAGGGTAATCATATAACCATAATCGAATTATCTCCTTTTTCACTGTTATACCAAAGAAAAATTTATTTCTACGCAACTGTAATAGCAATGGAACTGTGTTATTTGTAGCGTAAGTGATTTGATATCTATCAAACAGATGTGTTTGTTCAACAATGGCCTGTTAGTTATAATGTCTGGGATGACAAATATCGAATCTTCTAGTATAGAAACAGATATTAAAACGTAAGTAATATAAGCCTGTGGGATGATAAAAAAATATTTCTTTATAGTTGTCTATATCTTTTATAATTCAAATGATTCAAGCAATCGCAAGGAATGAATACCCGTCCAGGTTTTTCGATGGTTTTAAGTTGAAATTAACATGACAGATTGCAACAGTTTCAGATCAATAACGAACTTTTCCATTCTCGATTGCTTTTGATACAGGCTCGTAAACCTCAGAGCCACAAAGGGTGCCAAATAGATAGATAAGTACCAACCCACATAGATAAATAGATAGATTGATAGATAGAAAGAGGAATAAACATTAATATATACGAATAGATTGGTTGATTTACTCGAAGACTCATTGTTTGAAAAGAAATTGATAGATACCAACTCTTCAACTTGAGAACATGTACGAATGAATAGATATAATGATTTTAAATACGCATTTGATTTACATGGCATAATATATGTACACACATACACACACCAAAATACATACGTATATACACGTACACATGATCAAATTCTCGTACACACACACACACACATATATATATATATATATATATATGCGTATGTGTATGTACATAAACGCATACACATATGCATACACACGAAAACATGCTCAAAACATGTATTTATATATAGAGAGAGTTTCAGCCATATTTTGTGGTTCCATTGGTCAGTAGACATCTTCTCCAGCCTTCCTGATTCTAACGATGTTCCAAATGTTATCAAAAGGGTTGAGCCACTTAGCACTCGAAGGATTGCTCATGATTGTTCTATGAGAGGTTTTAAAAACGATGAATGGGTTCCAAGTTAGGAGAGTGAACAAAAGATATAAAATCTCAATCTTCTTAAAGCGAGAACACTCCCAGCCCAATTCACTAATATATATATATATATATATATATATATATATATATATATATATATATATGTATGTATGTATGTGTGTGTCTGTGTCTGTGTGTGCACGCGCGCGTGCATGTTTGTTTGTCTGTTGCAATGGACAGTAGAGACATGCAATTTCTGATATCAACCCAGAATTGATTGTGAGAGAAATTTATTGGGTTGAATAAAACATTTTCTGAGATGAGCTTATATCATGATTCTGGAGAATCATTTCTTTTAATAAAGAAAGTTACTAAAATACCATTTCAGCCCTAGACAAACATCATTTGCCTTATTCTAGGGTAGAACTAAAATGATGTATTCCTATTCCTATTATCCTCTTTGATTCATTTTATCAACAGGAGTTTCAATCGAGGGATTATGAAAAAGTCAAGCATCTCAAAATATTCAAAAAAAAGTTACCAAAACATATAATTGCATAATCAATTACTGAAATAATTCACGTTTTTACTGAATACAATTCTACAATCACGTTGAAGACTTCTGACCTCACAGTTGACCAAAAATGAACCTCCTAGCAATCAGGAAATCATGATTTCAAGTCAAGTTTGGGAATTGTGAATTTTATATTTAGGTTTTGTTCAACGCAGAGGGAGAGATAAACAGTGAAGATTTTACTCCCCTTCATTCGGTGTGGGATATTCTTGTTCTTGTTGTTTTTTGTCACGGTAGAAAAATAAAGTAACGTCTGAACTTGGACTGGAATTTGACAAAATCGAATGATAGTTTATCAGCAGTAATCAGGAAGTCATGTGTTCAAATCAGCGTGGGGAGATGTTAATTTTATATGTGGGTTGGGTTTAACAAGGTGGGATAGATTTACTCCTTTTAATTAGGTGTGGAATGTAGTTAGTTTTTTTTATGGTGAAGAAACAAAGTCAACCACTGGTTTTGGACTGGATTTCGACAAAAATCAATTATGACAATTTAGCCATGGTAGGAATTCAAATATATCCGTGATTTTTTCTTTCTCACGGGAATCAACTATCAAACTTATAAGCAACAAGAAAGATATAAAGTTGGAAGATAAGGTCGAAAGACTATGAAATGTTACACACCTGCTGCTAACATTCGTGATATACCATAACTTTCCATCTAGTAAAGAGTTACAAAGTGTAAAGCGTCCTTATCTATTTGGTATCAGACCCATTTGCATCTGCCTCCAGATTAGGGCGGAAAAATCAATCATCTTTCATCAATGCCCTCGGATCATGAAATATAAATGTGCTCAACAGCGACCGACAATGCTTTTAAAGATCTGCCTGCCTGGCGAACTGTGGTAGATAAGCGAATATTGATTATAAGAAAGTGTGCGAGGAGAAACATCAAGGGACACACTCAATCCTACAGACGTACCGGTGTGCAAGAATAAAGCATTCACACACACCCATACATATACACACACATACAAACGAACAAATATACACTCACACAAACACTCACTCATGCACACACATGCACACACATATACACACATATATATACATAAATGTATAAATATATATATATATATAAATAAATATACATATAAATATATATATATATATATATATATATATATATATATATATATATATATATATATATATATATGATTCATTGGTACGTGCACTCTTACCCATATATAGAAAAGTATCGAAATATAAAAATAGATCAAACTTAATAAGTGAGGGCCTACGGAGTCCTTCCCAATAACTTTATGCCCATAACTTTGCTTTTTCTTCATTCTTGACTATTATTGTTTTCTGACAATGCTTTTTGTGCTCCAGGGGACTACAGACTTGTCTTCTTAAATCTGTTGGCTTTCCCATCTCTAATCTTCTTAGAGTTAAAGAAAAACAAAACATTTGATTTTCAAGACATGCCTTTCTGTTTCCATTCTTTATGTAACATTTGATATATTGTCTCTATCTCTACCTATGTATGAAAAATGATGTTCCAGGTATAGTGACTCAAAAATTATTTTGCATAATTCTCACTGTTTCTTGTAATGATAAATCATTCTTGCATGATTTCCGTTGTTTTTTTAACAACGAGACTCACATACTTTATAGATTACACACGGATAGATTTTCCGACTGTTATAACATGATGTGTCCAAAAATTGGCTCATTACGAATTGAAATAAAATTGAAAGAAAAACACAATCAGTGGTCAAAAATTCAGGAAATTGGTTACTGCTCCGTCCGTACACTTGCTTGGGAAGTATGTAACAGGCGCTGCCTTCGCTCACTTCTCGGTTAGCCACGACTGAATGCAGCCAACCCTACGTATCAACGGTTTACATTCATTTCGTGAATTGTATCCTTTTCCTCATTCAATGATATTGCCCCTTGAATATGTTTCGACATTTGCATCGTAGACTCTAGTGCTTGTTATCAAACCATCGTATTCTTTCAAAGTCAGTTTTATTGGATGCATTGCAAGCTCTTGTGCCAAGTACTAAAAGCGTTCCTGTCGAGTAATTGACCGTTACGAGACTCTTTACTTGCTTGTAAACTTGCTCCGATATGCATGGTACTTCTACCACTTTTCAGCTTGATGAATTATTGAATCTCGCTGTAAATGCTTGTTCGTTCCCTTCTCTACTAATAAGTCGTTAGTAACTTATGCCTACCAATTTGTCCGTACCAAGACGCTACTATTTCCTCTGAACCTGCGTCGAAGCTATTATCCTCACCAATTCTAACAACGTTGCAATATTGATTTTCCAATTCACCGTCAGAATGCTTCATGTGAATCGTACAAAGTGAAATACGCCATATCGTTTTGCATTAACCTTTTATGCAAAATGATTCATTGACTTTTACAAAATATTTGCGGCTATATTGAATGTATATTTGTAATTCTTTCGTTTCTTCTCCATACATTTCCATTTTTTTTTTGACGAAGGCAAGAAAATAGGCTTCTTACGGGTAATCACATTCGTCTAACTCTTCAGTTACACTCATAGGCACGTTTTTTCTGAGATGATACCACTGGGTGTGGTATTTAAGGCAAAAAAAGGAAATAATAATATCTTTTTAACTGTGCAAACTCAGCCGATCAAGTCGCCTATCAAGTTAACCAATAGCGAACAAGGTTGCCTAATGTCGAGCGATAATAGTCTCATTTTTATAGTTTGAACATCACTGTACGTTTAACTACCGAAGCAGCTTTGATGTTACTTTTAAACTAGTCGAACGATACCCCATTGCAGATGTTAGAACAGAATTTTTCCCGTTGTTTCACTCGGTCAGCTGGTAAAACACAACCAATTGAGCTTGTGTACTGTGTGAATATTGCAGTCTCAATGGAAGAGTCTGCTGATTCTTCATTTCTACGGCCGGTCTTTTGGCAGACCATTGCATCACCCGAGTCTCTCAACCCTTTCATAGTACGGATTTGATTCCGAGTATTTCCTGGCTAATAGTCTTTTGAAAAATAGACGTTTCTGGCCACTGTTGAGATAACGAGGCATCTGCGAGCATCCCAAAATGACGACGTTGCAGACTGCCTTGAAAAGGAGAAGAAGCTAAGAAAGAAATAGAGAAACGAAGAAAAGATAGTAGAACTCGAGGCGAGGTTGGTAGGAAGTGACAGTGACAGATATATTGTAAGTTACGAGAAAGAAATGTAAAAGGAGTGAAGAAAGAATGTCTAAAAAGAATTACGCGACAAAGTAATGGAAAGAAAAAGGAGTAGTTATCTATGAATAGACTTTTGAAAAACATCGAGGTTAGTGAAGACATGGAGCCTGGTGACCTTACCGTTTTGGCCTCGTGTTCTGTTGCAACCGAGGTGAAATAAGCACGACTAGAAGTAGAAGTAGATACAGGTTTTTGCTACGTAGGAATGAAGTAAAACAGACTTCTACCCCCATCTTTCCCCTATCTCTCTCTGAGAGATTTTACTCTCCGTTTCTCTCTGAGAAAAAGATGTGTTTTGAGATGTTTTGACAATGCAATATTTCAAAATGGTACAGTCGACCGTCGTGAGCACCCCATGCTATGATAAAGAAAAGCTACAAACCTCATAATGAAATTGGTCCGTCTCTGTCCATAAATTTGCAACTGAATGTCTCGTTTCACGTATGTGCACACACATGAATTATGCACTAATGTGCTATCGCCCTCTAAAGACAATTTCATCGTTAATATTGAATGGCTGGATAATATCTGGACACACCTCGTAATTAAATACAAACGCAACATCCATAGTATGGTAGCTGGTGAATATATATTCCATGATTTTGAAAGAAAAAACATGTTTTGAAGAAAGAGTTTTAAATGAATTTTAGATCCAACTGAATTCCTGATGATACGGTGACGAGTATTTCCCTTCACTTTTCATTCATCTCTCAGCCTAATTCTTCGTCTCTCGTGTTTGTTTGTTTTTTCTTATCTTTACATCACGCCTTAAGTTTTTTTTTTTTTTTTGGTTTTCGGGGGTTTTTTTTTAATGTTTTCTCCTCCATCTTGTTTGTATTCCATCAAGTCATTCCAGACATTCATTTATACATTCATTCACTTCCCACCGCTATAAGAAAGTAAAACTTTCCTAAGACACCTTCCGTAAGCCTAACTGGTAAAAAGCAAAGAAGTATTTAACATTCATTTAAATGGATTAATGTTTGAGCGCTCCCAGACCAAAACTAATTCCACAAATGAGTTCAGTAACCTCAGTCAGTTTTTTTTTTATTGGATATAAGATCCTTTTAAAGACTTTCTCGCTGTTTTTTTTTTCTGATAACTCAGGACGCGCCTTGATAATGGATGTACAAAATAAATCGTTTACTCACGGAAATAGTTAAAAGCAATGGCAGCTTGAGGCTTAAATGATAGTTGTGCACGCTGCATGTATAAAGACTTTGTACAAAACAGAATTGGATGATTATATCACTTTGCACTATCGTTCGAATGGAACTCTTTAGATCATTTCGGTTAACGGAGATTGGCACAAATGTTGTTTTTCTGTAAAGACCAAATGACGCAAAACAAGCATTGAAAAGCCGAGAATACCTGTACTCGGTTATCGCTTTCTTTTTTTGTATCAAATTTCTTTCTGTGATAAGTTTTATCTTAGTTATCGATTTTTCTTATTTATTTTATTTCACGGGTTTACCTAACTTTTTGAAGATAGAGCGGTCTTATAAAAGAAAAAAAGTATTTCTTTAGTCGAAATAACATAAGTGGAGGAGCAATTAAAATTACCTTTTTACGGATAAGAACTGAAGCGTTATCAGACCCCAAAATCACTCGTGATGGTATGTAATGTCAAGTTGTCGGATGATGGATTGTACAGGAGAATGGTGGGTAAAAGTGAGGTATATGGCTGACTGCAAGACAATCTCTGGACTCTTTTGTTTGCATTTTATTTTTACTTTTGTGGTAATTTTAAAAAAAAATGGTGGAAAACTTTTTGAAAAAGTGTCGGATGCATCCATTCTTAAATTGCTTCCTCTCTTTATATTATTTTTTTTTGATTGATAATTTTTTTTTTTTAGTTATTATCATTCGATTCCATTTTAGTCATTTAGGGTTGTTTTTGTTTTGTTTTTTTATTTTTCTCGTCTGCGTCCTTTTCTTTTTTGTCAAAATCCAATCTAATTGTGGAGTGGGCTTCACTTTTCTACCAAAACAAGATTGAAAAATAAAATAATGCATCCTACATTTACGGGAGTGCGATCTATGCTGTTTGTCTGTGCCGTCACTTTAAACCAAAGTGATATGTAAAATTGCCTCCACCACCTGCTGCGATATTGGAAATACGATCAACTTATTGATGGGCATATCTTTTATCGACTGAACCAAGTCTGGCATATCTACAGATCTATCCATTATGTATACAATACAAAAGTTACCATAATCAACTCCAGTCGGTATTGAAGGAGGAATAGTAAGAAATCAACCTCGTTATGCCCTTCTTACATTTGGAATTAGCTTCTCTAAATTAATTATTTTGATTGCAAGAAAATTTCTCGTAATCATGACGGTAACTAAATTACCGACGGACAGACACAATGATACATTCTCATCATCAATCTGTCCTTCGCCCTTCCTTCTATGAATGCAAGGGAGAGAACCTGCGCATCCATGGTCCAACTTTCATGCTTATTTCTTCTTGATAAAACTTTCATAATCCCATAATAGAAAGCGAATCAGATGTCAATAATGTTTTTTTCTCTCATATCAATGTACACTGCATCTTCCATTGCTCGGTCATCTCATGCAGAAATACAACAGTATTTATGTATTCATGAAAAGATCTGGAATTGCGTTCTCAGACTCCATTTATGTTGTCACGAACTGGAAGTATTCAGTGATAGCAGGGATCTTCATTTTTTTCCCAAAGGTGGACGATCACGTGATATTGCTGACCGCCTCACAAACCCAGAAAAACAAATAACGACGTCTGTTAGCAAAGAGCATGAATAGTATTAAGTTGTTATACATCAGATGTCGTTTTATTTCATACCATGGAGAATAATCCTAAAAGTTGGAAATATACTAATGCATTTAAATTTTTGCAGATTCGATGTAAAAAGAAATATAGTTTGTTATTACCCTCAAAGACGCCGGTGTATATCCGAGATTCCAGACCAACTTTCCAAATTCCAATAAGGATGATGTACTGTTTAGGCTTTTGATAATGTCATTTAAACATTTTGAATAAACACTACTACGGTGCAAACTATTCAGCGTTGGTTCGATAAGTTTAGATCTGGAAATATGGATACAAACAATGAACGTGGACGGAGACTCAAACCTGTCCCGAATGACGAAGAATTATCGACAGCAGTTTCAAACAACCAAGGAACTATGGTTTGAGCACTTTCTTAGCGAATTCAGGAATTCAACGACATTAATATTGAATAATTTCCGAGCAATAAAAAAAGGCTCAGAATGATTGAAAATCCTCTTGTATGAACTGACAATCCAATATATGAGAAATAGCTTTGGATAGGAGCAGCTGAAGAGATATTTATTACAGGTACCATATTCATTTTTCACTGTGAATAGAACAAAATGTGCAGTTGTGCAGGGACATAAAACTGTCAAATTCAAGATTTCATTGTGCCCTTTTGGAAAAAAAAGATGGAATATTTGGGTAGGAATAATTTCCACGCTTCAATTTCGTTTATTGTCGAACTTGTAATATGGAATTAAGTTCATTTCTCCCTGGTGACAACGATGGAAATGACAATGAAAATTATAGTGATATCGACCCTCACTAGAATTAGAACCCTTCAAAGTTACTTGGAGCCTTGATTCGTCATGAAATCTCATTTCAACCTCGACCTCTTGACACCCAACTGGAATCATCTATTTGGGTTACCTGGTCTAATTTACTCCATAGTCCACGTTATTTTTTGTTTCAATTTTTTTTTTCGAAATCTATATTTCTTCAAACTATATCTAGAATTATCTTGGTTTCATACCTTTCATTTGGAAAAATATGTAGATACTATTTCTTCAAGTCCTTTCCCATAGCCAAATTTAAAGATCTTTTTCAATTAAATGAAAACTGTTTTTCCTTTCTCCTATTATTTTGTTTTCAATAATTCAGCCAAGTGCTGAAAAAATTGTGTTTTTCTTGGTTTGTGTCAAAAAAAAAGTGTTTTTCTAGGATTGCGTCACTTGTACAGCCTCGACCATCCAGAGTGAAAATTGGAGGAGAAACAATCCTTTGTTGTGTTTTTCAATTCCTCCTAGTGGCTTGAATAGGTGCCCTTTTCTAATAATGTATATATCATATATACATCTTCAACTGTTTATGGAAAAAAATTGAAATTTTGCACGCAAACTCCCCTAAACTATTTTTTTCTTTTTCTAATTCAAACAACTAACTAAAAGAAAAAGGTCTTCCTATGTATTTGTCATGAGCATAGTCCGTTTAACTGGATCAAAGTTTGACTCTGAAACAGCCAATCTTGTTATATATTTTTTCGTTTGTTTACTAATAAAATACCCCATTCTTTAATCTTGAAATACCAACAGAAGATATTTTTAAGATAAAAAACATAAATCTCATTGTCTTCTATCTCTCAATGAAAATAGTAGCAATAAACATACACGTCTATAACCATTAAAGCCCTATCGTATTCATCAAACAGAAACAAGTTCAAAATAATACAAGCTAAATAGATATCATAATGTATTTCAGGCAAGTATTGTGAACAATATAGACGATTCCTTCCTATGTTTTGAATAGTTCAGTATGGAAGACATAACATAAAGACTGTTATTAAAATCCACTGTCTAGAGAAAAGATTTTAAAGTTACTCTAAAAGAAAAAAGATATCGGTTTTTGAAAGAGTGGGTTCCTTATAACATTACTTACAACTAGAAGACACAATTTTAAGCCACTACTTGACTAGAAAACATAAAATTGACATTAGTTAAACGTAAACCGAATATTGAACGCTTGTATACCATTCGTAAATCATAGTCTCAAAGGTGTCCTTAGTCTTTCTTCATAGACTGCATCCCCTTCTTGTGCTCTTTCGTGATGAGCCAACACGATGAGAGGAATGACGTACGGTGGAGCCGCTAGAGTTTTCTTATTTATTAGATAGGTTTTTCCTTTATCTAGCTTGTGAACAGGTTATACCGACCAAGACAATTTGAAGATATCTTAACGTCTTCTGCGTTTTTATCTTACTGCTTCCTAATGCTATTGGGGAATTTGCTCCGTATTGCTTGTCGATATTTTAGAAAACAAAATGACGACTATTTATGGTCCTTCCACTTATTTGCAATGGGAGCTTATCGAACACCGACCTGTTTCACATGACATTTTCAATTCTTTTTTCTTTCTTCTCAGAATAAGCTTCAGCAATACGCTGGAGAGAACGTGGAGCTATTGGAACAACTGTGGTTCTCTCTCATTTCTACCTTTTGAAATCTAACCGACTGACGTGAAAACTGTTTTCTCCTTTCTTCAGAAAGGTTATGAACAAATCGAATTTTCCACGTAAAGTTTATCTGCGTAGATAGATTTCCCCGTCAAAGGTTATATTGTGCTTCGGCAATGAGATAGGAACACTTTGAAAATGAATGTTAACCCGATTCTTGAACTTTCAAACTTTTGCATACACTGCTTCAGGAAAAGAATTGAAAAATTATATGATTTTGATACAAACTAAGGTTATCGGATTCATTAGATTATTGAAAATGAATTATTGTCTTGTTTTTTTGTTTTTTTTTTGTCCTAGAATCATCAATCTCACCTAAACAATAGTTTCTTGAGGAAAAAACATAAATTGAACCTTCAAGTTTCGATTAATGATACTGAGGGCTGTAAGATGCTTTGTAACAATAGTCAATATTATCTAGGAAGGTAGGAAGGAGTTTTATAAACATCACTGGGATACAAGAATAGAATGATAAAATATAGCTTTCTATATCAGTGTACTTGGTTGATACGAAAAACCCGAGGGTGGATCAATAGATCCGTAACCTGACACGTAGTTATCAGATTAATTCCGATCTGAAATTATCACTGTGTAATGTCAGATTTATGAGATTGGTATTTGTTACTGAATTAAGTGAATTGTAAAGGAGGAACTATATGTTTAAAGAAGAAATATTTGTTGTGTGAACTGATGCCCTTCCCACCATTAGACAACGTACTAGTTAATTTTACAAACATAGATGGATATAATCTAGGATTCTTAAGAAAAAAAAATACTTCTCGAATGCGCCACTTATTTCAGGAAATATTCTGAATGATCTGTACATAAACCATGATATCACTGGTAGAACAGATAGCTGAACTTTTTCATTCACTCTAGTAATTACAACAGTAATGACACAGCAATTTCTGAGGGGAGGTGGGCTGGGAGGAAAGATGACTGCATTTCATACCAGGATATTCAGGCAAGCTTTCAGCTTTTCTTATTGCTTCCCTCTGACTAAACCACTTATCAAATGTTCATTTACATTGCTGTAATTAGTTTTCACACGACTACGTGGAATATTCGTGGCGATAAGAAAAACAATTGACGAATGAGTAATGAAATTTTCCAGTTATCATTTTAGTATTTATTTAAGGGATTTTGGCATTCAATACGTAGTTTGTGCACTAAACATGATGATCAACAGGTTGTTACTGGTCATGAATTGAGACTAATATTACTGACAGAATGTGGTTATTATATGTACCATACACTTTTCTCAAGTTCACTTTTCACCATATTTTTGCTTTTGTGAAAAGAGACAAAAAAGAGCTTTCAACGTTTGTTTTGCACGAGATTGTTATTGGAACAGTGTGCCCTTCTCTTTCTCTCTTTTTTCAGCCCTCTAACAACTCAACCTAATATACAATCTTACCATTTTGTGGTCTGGAAGAGCTAAAAAGTTTATCCTAATAAATTCATGGAAATTGATTCTTCTTTTCACGTGATTTAGGCTTACAAAATCCTCATTTATAGACACGCTCTACCTTCGGATAGCAAAGAAAACTGTGATTCGATTAATTAGGTAGAAACCCACTATATTTTATATGCTGTGAATTCAGTCATATCATTTAATTAAAAACCAGGGAACTTGCTGAACATGAATATCTCTCGATGATGGACTCTCTTGTTCAAAGTATTAGGTTAGTGAAAGATAATTGAAGTTTGTGTAACTTTGATTTTTGCTTTGGCGTTATCTAACTATATTCATGGAAAACACTATTTTGCAGCTTGAATTCCACGCAAGATTTTCAGCTGAATGTTGTTTTTTTCAAAACTTGATTTATTTTTTTGAGGCTGTCGGATCAAACATGGAAAAAAAGCAAATTCGAGCAATTTTGTTCAAAGGATTAAAAATGGGACGTAGAGCTGTGGAAACTGCTTGCAATATCAACAAAATATTTGGCCAGGGGACCATCAATGAATGTACAGCTCAGCAGTGGTTTCAAAGAGGTTCATAGATGCTTTTCACTGATTGACAACGTCAAATTGAGGGCCATCATTGAAGCAAACCCACGCAAGAAACTTGAGAGAATACAGAGGAACCATTCAACAGTTTGCCCCAAATTTGAAAAGCAAAAGAGCTCGACAAATGAATGAAAATCAAAACAAATGCCGTCATCAAGTCGACTTCGTGCTCCTTCATGAGCAACAGACGATTCACTACAAAGAGGTATTTCCATTCATGGAATCGACAAAATTCATTAAAAAAATACAACTTTCATGTTTGCCAATAGAAAAAGACCAATTTTTTCCATGGCAACTGGATGTCGTACGAATGATCCTTCACGAATCAAACGACCTTGGTTACCTTGGTTACAAAAGTTTCACCTCACCAAGCTTACTCACCAGACTTCTCTCTTCTTTTTCAAGCATTTCGACCACTTCCTACGAAAGAAAGTTTTCAACAACTAAACAGCTCGAAATTCCCTCGAAGAATCCATCAGTATAGGGCGAAAGATTTGTAGTTTTGGGGAATAAGTGCACTAGTTTTTTCGCTGTCAGAAATGTGTACATTCTGTTAATTCTAATTTTGAATAATAACTTCTATCCTGAGCTGAGATATGCTGCCTTGAGTTCGATTGTGAAGAATGCAATTATTTTTGCACCAATCTAAGATAAAAAAAAAGCTCTTAGTATTAATCTATTCAGAACTTTCACATTTACAAATGACCATGCAGAAGATTTATATCCGTTCAGTTACCTTTAAATCTATCTATAAATATTCTATCTGTAATCTACATTGTGTGAAAGTTCGGAAAACAATCCTAAATCATTTACTAGAGTAATGAGTTAGATTCGTATGGTATGCCCCTCCCATCTGAATTTGATCCAGTAAAGCTCAGATACGTTTAGAGAATATGTCTGTTATTCCGTACAAAATTATCATACAGATCCCCATCTACATAATTTGTATATGTCCGAATATTTACTTCACCGAGTACAGTTGAAGAGTGATATCATTAGCTTATGAATTTAAATTACCTTTCATCGTAGAATAAAACTTCAACTAGATGTTCCTGAAAAGGGTTAAAACAAACATTTTCGATTGAATCTCACAGACTGTTTCACGCCCAATAAGTTCTGGCCCCTGTCGACGCAAGCACCTTAGGAACAGGCGCTAAACTAATACTAGTAGCTACAAATATGGCATATACAAATATATATTCAATAGAGCCGATCCACGCAGTACATTTGTTCCAACAAATTTATTCGTGGCTTATTGTTCGCCTTTCCACGGAATTTCATTGAAATCCATTCGGAACTTCTAAAGATACAGAAAAGCAAGGTCAAAATGAAACACTCTAATTTGAAATTTTGATACTGTTCTTCCCGACTATGAAAGTCTATCGACACGATTTCCCTGAACGTCCTCATTGAATTCCAATGAAAATGAATAGAAAGGCTGGCAATAAGTTTCAAAAGAAGGCTGGAAATTTTGGAGCCAAACATCGCAAGATTTCCTCTCCAGTTGTTAGCAACATAACATTTCCAAAAGTGTTCTGTCTGTCCACACAGTATCTCCAGAAGTCCCGATGAATTTTCGTGGGAATGTACGCACAATAGATTTGGAAAAGAGTAATTGAATTTCAGAGCGGGTTGATGCTCAATTACCTGTACTGTAACTACATATTTACACAACAGAATATATCTAAATTCACATGTTTATCTACAGAATATCTCAAAAGACTTCCAATAAATAATAATGGAATATTGTGGAATAATAGACAATAGATTAAGAAAGAAGTAAGCAAATTTTGAGTGGATCCAGTTATGGTTATCTAACGTTCATCCTAGCTAACTTAGTGTAACTACAAAAGTTCCATATATTTCTACAAAATATCTCTAAACTTTCTCTATGAATGTCAATGAAAAGTCGTGGAAGACGGGACCCTAGATTAGGAAAGAAGTGATAACATTTTAAAGTGGATCCAAATCACTTTTCTTACATGGTAGCTCTCCGTCCACACCACAAAGCATCCATTCTCTCTGTCTTCATGATTTCTCTAAGAAGTCCTAGATGAATTCCAATTGAACTCTGTGGAAGCATGGATAATTTCATACTAGTATGTTTCAGGATGAATGGACTGGCCTTCACTGATAAACCATGTATTCCATCTGCTTAGTTAAAAGATGAACCGTGATTAAGGTGGGGGGTTTTCATTCCTATACTCCCAAACAAAGGGTTTGCTTAGAAAATCTTTATTTCTTGACTTGGGCTTCCACTCCAGAAAGAATACTCGAAACCCTGACCTCTAGCTTGTGTTCCATCACTTGCTTTTGGCACTGGTGGTAACTATGCTACTCTCTCAACAACACGGCAGATCAATGACGACTGAACAAATATGGTGGAAATTTCATCTGGATTTAAGCAAGTAAGAATATTTTGTTTATGAAAGGAAAAAGAAACAATACTGAAAGACAGAACTTTCAAAACTCTTGCGATAATTTGGTGTGTTGCTGATGATCTTTGGGTGTGCTTCTAAAACTATTTTTATCTATCTTTCTGAAGATACTTTCCTCCTGAATCAGTCGAGTTCTTGGGCTGATATCATATATTTGACTTAGCTAAAATCGAAATGAGACATATATTTCTAAAAGTGTGTTGTCAAAGTAAAAAGTTTTGGAAGCTCTGCTCAATCATCAAACAACGAATAGTGCAGATTTTGTTCACACTCACAAAGCAAAGTAGGTGTCATTTAATAATGCTTCACTTGTAACGAGTCAGCCACACACTTGTTGATTTAAAGCTAATCATGTTTCTAATCGATTAATAATTCAGCAAAACTACCAAACAAATTTCCCATCGTACAGCTTTCGGGCATCATTAGGTTTCTCATTAAAAACTCGGACGACCAATTTTATCTTTCCTGACATAAATTGACATTAACAATCTGCAAATTTCGAAAACTTCATTAGAATCATTGATTTTTTTAATAATCTGATTGAGGCGTACCTAAAGATTATCTGATAGGGAGGCAGGCAGGGAACCATTATAATGGCATTTAAATATGCTGGAAGACATACATCCGAAGTTAATAAAATTTGATACCTACCCTCTTGAATATTTTATGACCACTACGAGTTCCCTGTTCACTCACACAAACTAGATTGGATATGAATATGATTTAGTCGTTTGGACAAATTATTTCTCCATTATTTTGTTTCGGCGAAATCCAATTATTGTTTCCTGTTTACTTATTCAGGCGATAAGGTTCTTGATATCCGATTTAGCTCCAAGGCTTCTGAGGTTTTATCGGCTTAGAACAGTCAATTTTGGTTGTATACAATAGGAAATATCAATTAATTATTCATATGTTATCTTGATAGTTTTTTCATTCATATTTTCCGTGGCTTATTTCTATCTAACAAAGAAACTGACAAAGCCATCGGGATTATTACTTGCTTCAAAATATTACTTTATTCTAAGTGGCAAAATAAGTATGAATTGGATGTATCACTTTTTATACAATGTTGAGTACGCTATGAGAAATCTAGTTCAAGCATTTCCATTCAAATTTGTTCAAGATTTTCATGTACGTTTGTTTAAAATTTATATTGCTCTAGATTCGAAAAAACGTCCAAGAAGTATGAGTATCCCACGATGATTAATAGATCTGTGACTATTCTATCTCAATAATTGAGATTTTTTATGTTCAAGCACGCTTGATTATTCGACTTCTAATGGGATCTTGAAGCGACCATTGAATCCATTCAGGCAAACGAAAACAAACGCGAAATCGGTGAATATCAGCTGCATTAGTTTAATTGTCTTTTAAAAATAGCTTGGACTTCTGCGTTTGGTTTTGTACTCATGTTTCGTTGCATTCAAAAGAGAAGAAACTTATTTACTACGGACAACGAACGACATCAAGATTACTTTCCCTGAAATGGCAAATTCTTTGCAAACAACCAGCACTGAATGAAACTTCGAATACTATTAATAGACTGATATATATTATGATCTGAGAATAACATTAAATACCATCTTATAAATGGTAAGATCTTAAAGAAGGAAAGAAAAACTAAAAATTAGTCTGCAAAATGAATACTTTCCAAGGATGTTTTTAGATTTATGCAAACTCGGTGCGTATAAATCGTCCTATAACGACCATAGTGTGTTAGACACTCACATCCACACAGGTAATAATTAGCAACGTGTGTTTGTACTCTGTCACAGAATTTTAGAAGAATGAATATTTAAAAAGCGATGATGAAAAAAACAAGAAATGGTAGAAATCTGTTCGTGGTCCATGGAACGCTTTTGTTCAAGTTCGTCATTGTAATACAAATCTCTACAGCCCACGTATATAAAATGCAATGTGTATCGATATGTTCATATATGCCATCTTTTTTAGTAGAGTAGTCTTATAATATACAGTAACTCTTTTTTTTTCTTAATTAAGCTTATCCACACACACACAAATACATCCACATATACACATACACACCCTTGTATATAAACAGGGGTTGGACAAAATAATGGAAACAGCATATTAATCACCAATTTTAATCTAAATTGTTTTGATATTTTTAAGATGAGGTTGGTCCTTCTTCAGCAGCGATGGCAAATTCAATACGTCGAGGAATTCGATCATACAGCTTTTGGACTGTGTCTAAAGATATTCTTAGTCATTCATCAAGATCTGCTCCATCTCCATGAAGGACGTTGTCAAAGGGGATTGGTTTCTTATTTTGAAGCTCCAATTGACACTACAAATGACTATATTAAGTGTATTACATTTTAAAGCAGTTCTATACATCTTCAGCGGTGTGAATTGGTGCACTGAAAGACGGTGTCGTCCTTGGGAAATAGTGTTTGTGCCAGGAGATACAACTGGTCTACTGGAATTGAGGGATAGTTCTAGGAGTTCACTATGCCATGCAGTGCGACTGCTGGACCATTTGCATAATATCATTGTCAAAATCATCACAGACCCACCTCCATGCTGAACCATTGTAATGCTGCAGTCAGAATTACAAGCCTCTTTAGGATACTT
Organism: Thysanoteuthis rhombus; assembly: GCA_963457665.1. Lineage (NCBI taxonomy): Eukaryota > Metazoa > Mollusca > Cephalopoda > Oegopsida > Thysanoteuthidae > Thysanoteuthis > Thysanoteuthis major. The sequence goes on from OY735206.1 coordinate 47,473,029, forward strand.
CCAGTAAACTAAGGCAGAAGATAAAGGGCGATTAGTCCAAGTATATAATTATCTTCCATTGGTCCATTGTCCGATTCTTGAGGACAATACACCACTTATTAATATGTTTCAAGATGATTTGCAGAAGCTGAAATTTGGCCATTGCAGCCCCCCACCCCCACCGATCTATCCAACTCCATAAACCGATAGTTTAAGCTTGTATTGATGTAGTCCAACGAGTGGAATAGCAGGCGTTACCCTGATTTCGTCCAACTCATACGTATATATGTAGAAAGAGAGAGAGAAAGAGAAATTTATGTATAGTCCTTCATGCGAAACCTATTGACCTAAGTGAAATATTTTTCAAAAAGACCTGATCTATGGCCTTTGATCAATCTTGCACACATATATATCTATATATCTATATATATATCTATCTATCTATCTATCTATATATATATATATATATATATATATATATATATATATATATATATTACAAAGTAGTCAAAAATATACGAATAACGCAAATACATACATAATGAAGAACATAGATGTAAATAACATTTTAATACCATAAAAAAATCATGAAGACGAATTGCATTTACTTATAATAACACATATTTCTTGGTGATACCAGTAGTTTTATGATTTCATTGTTTGGTAGCCATCGTACATGATAATGTAAGAAAACACAATGAATTCTAGGCTCATAAATTGAGTGAATTAGTAAATACTGCCTCCACCGAGAGTGTAAATGAAGATGGTGGGGCAGGAGGCTTGTTGACGCTATGCTGTGTCTGCCGCTGGTTGGTCCTCAACGGACCGGCCCAGTAATGGTTGCCAGTTATATCCAATTTGGGGCATTGGGTCCATTTTTGGCCCTGCGTGTCCGATGCAAATTTCAATCAATAGGACAACCGAAATTTTCTGATTATTGGCCCTACATAAATTCAGAAAGACATTTCCCAAACCAAAACAGTTCTATATTCGAACCATCTTTCAAAAAACTGTAATTCAGGTTTATTATGTAAATTTTAATTTGTGTTTCACCAGAAAGATAGAGAGCTCAAGACATTCAGATTACAATATGAACTACGACCTGATTCCTGGAGCCTATTTGGATCCATACGTACGCTCGCTGGAACGAATCCTCGCGGACGAAATATGTGCAGGGAACAGATTTCATCCGGAAACTTCGAAATCCGGTGAGATGAAGCCTGTAAATAAGAGGATTTACAGTTTCTCATCTATTTCCGTGTCGAGCGTGATTACGCTAATCTTAGGCATGTATTACCTTATCTGATCCCTTCATGTTGAGTCTGTATACTTCCCTCTTGCGTTTACGGTCCCACTGACACCAAAAGGTTAGTTAGCCTCTTGCTACATCCGTTGTCTCTTTGGGTTATGTACCATGATCATTTTATCGCTTGGGTGTTTGTAGGATATCCTTCACTTAGATTCTCTCTCAGATCTTTTTCTATTGCAAAGCATTATTCCTAACATTTCACTTTCCATTGATCTCTGTTCAATTTTAAGTTGTTTTTTGAGTGGTTTCGTGAATTCTCTGGTTTTGCACCCGAACGTCATAGCTGGTATTTAACAATGACTGTGTTATACTTTACATTTTATGTAGATATGGGAATTGATTCTCAATATGTCTCTATTCATACTAAATGCTGTGATCAAATCAATATGCACTTTAAGTGGTTTTCCTCTAGCTTTATGAACTGATCCGCGTAAATATATTCCTTTAGTTCTTCTAAGGCTTCAACCTGTTTCTTATTGTAATTTTTTTCGGGGGGGGGGTCTTTATTGAAGATTGATTTTATCTTTGATCTGTTCATCTTATAACCGTATAATTTGGCTTCCTGTTTTTAGATGACTTCATCATCATTATGATTACCATCAGTCTGTTAGCATCCGTCGTTGAACCATTCCCAAAATTCGGTAGACTTCTCTATCATGGACATTACAGAGCCAGTACTTTCTGTATTTATCTAGCTTTTCACAGCATCTTATTTTTTGTCAGCCATAGTTTCAATAATGATCTCTGGAAATCCACGTAGTGAATCGTAATATATATCCAGCAGCTTTCTGACATTCATGCAACGTGACCAGCCCATAGCCATTTGGGTTTGCTAACAGTTTCTATGATTTGTAGGACTCCTGTCTTTTCTTTAATATACTGTGCTGTCTAATGAATTCTTCCTGTGAGGTTAGGTTGAGCATGATTCTTTCGTGTGCACGTTGCATGGTTTCCAGTTTGAGGGTCAATCTTTCTGTTAGGTTCCATATTTCAGCTCCATAGGTGACTATCCGTAGGATACATTGGTCGTATACCCTTCTTTTTAGGACAAGTGAGTTTGCTTGTCCTTGTAAGTGGAAGCTGGTCAACTGAGTGGGTAAATTGTTGAAATATTCTCAATCTATGTTTACCCTCACGTTCTCCCAGGCTGTTTTCCGAAAGGTTCTTCAAACGGTAGCAGTAAAAGATTTTCATGATATAGATATATTGGTGCATGGTTTTTATTCATTATCACCGGATTTAAATTCAAGTTGAATCCGCCAATAAATGAATCCCTCTCTCACAAATGTACGCTTTATGCCATTTTGCTTTTAGAAAAGATCTAAATAACATTAATAACAATAAGTTGATACGGGGAAATTCTTTCAGCGTTACCAGACTAAATATTATAACCTTTTTCTATATAACTGCCTGCCTCAATATTTGTCGAATGTGGAAAGTTTGAGATACAACAGTTTGACCGACTACTTTGTCACAGAGTTCTTTCAACAATAAATTCATTTGTATTCACTTAAAGAATCTAGCACACCTGTCATAAACCCACGATTCCCTTCAAAAATTTTTTCTGCAAGGTGTCAATTGTACCAAAAATTTCCTGCAAATTTGTGTTTGATCTTAGAACACTCAAAACTTTTCCCATATAAATTGATATTAACTGTTTCTTTACTCAACGCTTTTTTTGGCCCAAAGAGGATTAAATAAAAATGCTTGGCTCTCGGATTGCAGAGGAAAGCTTTATTAGTTTTGAACAAATGCCATTGGGAAATCATGACACCAACTGTACCTTACTTATTAATCGTTGACTTGTAATTAGCATGCAGCAGAAAAGAGGTTGACTGAGTGCATACATAGACGTCCCCTCCTTTGGGATCACTTTATCGCTCTAGATAGTGAAACTATATCCATTGATAATTTTGACGGATAAAAACCAATAGCAAATAATGAAATGAGAATTTCGATATCATTAGAATCTTCACAATTAACGTCAATCATTTTAAATCCACCCTTTACTACTTCACAATAAACAACACAAATAGATGTGCGATGTTGCAGGCAAAAAATAATCAACAAAAAAATAGCCGATAAGTGGCACAAGAGAGTAGTATTTATTCTGGAACAGGAATATGAAGGGGGACATCTTTGTATTCGTGACCTTCAAATTACCAAAACAGTTTCCGTGCTAAGGGAACTTTTTTTCTTCCTTTTTTTTCTGCTGGATCACAATTTTTATTTTTTACCTTCATCATGGAACTCACGCTGGAGGGGTGGGAAGAGGTACATCGACTGCCATATGAAGAACGCTAAATTATTCTCCTCTGCAGACTGTGACAAACCCATTAAACTTGCAAAAGTACGTAGGAGTTTACAACCAACAGAAGATGCCTTAAGGTCTATCACGAAATGCATTGTTTATTCATGTTTGTTTAGAACACGGGTGGAACTATGTGGTTTTACATGTATTGTCTCTGTTTCTCGTCAGTGAGGTCACATGAAAACTTTGCCTGGAGTTTTAATGTTAAGAACAAAACGAAGCTAAAATGCTAATACACGAGACAAAAATGAAGTTGTTGGCTTATTTGAAACCATCAACCAAAACTGTCAGCATAGGTTTCTTCACTTTTCAAATTTATTTGGCTGTCTGTCCGTGTACGTCTGTCTGTATCACGCGAGCAGACCGCACCAATTGAGCTAGAAGGACGGAAAAAAGGCTTGGAATTTCAATATTTACTCCTCATTGCTTTGTTTTTTTTTGTTTTTTTGAAAAAAGGCAGGAAATTTCAATATCTATTCTTGATTGATTTAAGAAAAAGGGCTGGAAAATTCAATATTTATTCCTCATTTTGTGTAGAAATAAAAGAAAATTATAATATTAACCCCTCATTGTGCTAAGAAGATAAACTTTTTTTGTTTTTGTTCAAAAATTACCCCGAATGATAGTTTTTTTGGGGGGAGGAGGTTCAATTTACAATGTACATTTATGCAAAATTGATCCCTATTCTGTGCTTAACTTTGTTCTTAGGGATTCCAAAACTGGCAAGAGGAGTAACCAAAGATGTTGGTCACATGACTGTTTTTATTTAGCGACCAACCAGACTCACCTTGTATTTGTATTACTTTTTAGATATTCCAGTAAGGTCACAACTTCTGTATTTATTCCATAAAACCAAAACAAAAAAGGAAATTTCTAATTTAAAATCGAATGAGAGATAGCTTTTTTTCACGTTCTTTTTCCATTACGTATTCAATGAACGCAACTGCATCAAAATCCGCCTTGTTATAATACCTATGTTCCCTAAAAGGAGATACAAGATGTTGGTTGACAGATTCGGGGAACCGAGTTCGAATTCCATGTCGGGCTGTGTTCACTTTGTATTTATTCTTTTTTGAAAAGCATGAATCCACTGACACCTGCGTTCTGTCACATTGCCGGACAGTGTGAGAGAGAATGTTTTGTTGTTGGCATGACATGATGCTTAATGGAGAAGCGGATTGGCGAGTGAACGCCTAAGCAAATCATTCTCCCTAACTATCTTACTTCCCAGGCGATAGCAAAAGTAAATAGTAGCAGTATCTTTTGACAATCATAACAGTGGTTTGTCATCATATGTGCAATCGCATGAAAAAAAAGGTTCTTCATTTTAAAGGATTAGGTTAAAGGTCATGACATTACACTACCGTCAGGAGTTTATGCTAAAGCCTTCTGTTCATCATACTGTGAATATCATCGAAGTTAGCCAAATACAACTCTTTCAAATAGTTATGCAAACGATAGAGCACCAGTATCTCAAGAAATTGCATGGGAGACAGGAATTCTGTTTCCTGCTACAGACGCACTATTTTTTTTTCATACATTTGCACTCCACGTACGTATATATATATATATATATATATATATATATATATATATATATATATATATATATATATATATATATATATATATATATAATGTGTACTGTAGAGAGTGAGACGGACTCGGGAGTGAGGTGTTCGAAGGTAAGGTTTATTAATCCTTATAAGTAAATTGTCCATACATGTTTCGGGATTCTTCCCATCATCAATGGTGTATGCTGTGTGAGCGTGTATTAAAATGTACCATGTGGAACAAGAGTCCACTGCCAGGAGCTATGCATTGTGGGTAAATCGTGTGGTCAGGGCTGCTGGAGACCTCCTGTTGAGTGGGAGAATATATATATATATATATATATATATATATATATATATATATACAAAACACTAGATAGTCAAATGACAACTATCATTGCTACTGTGATGTCATTTCTTTTCACTACTATTCGGTTAAAGGTAAGGGTGTATAAATGGTCAGCAATTGAGTGATGTTAGTAGAACTCAATTTTTGGGAGTCAGACAGGGATCGTTGAGAGCGCTGTATTGAAGACAGGCACAAATAACCAGGAGTTGATCAACATCATCATCATCATCGTCATTAAGATTAACTTCTAATGTTACCTTCAAATGGCGAATAACCTTTTCTACGATAGGATGTATTCGATGCCAAATCTCAACCTCTCAGGTGCAGAAATTCTTCATGAATTTCAATTAAAACAAGTGGCATCGCCAAATTATAAGAAATGATTAAATTTTGGGGAGAATCAAGAAATTCATTATCGATTGAGTGATATCTTTTTCTTTTCTTTTTTCTGTCTCCGTATTCTCTCTTATTTGTCCACACATTCTCGATGAATTTTAATGGAATATGATAGGAGGATTTGAAATATAACTTTGGGACTTATCCATACATAATGATTCAGTCATAATTGGGAGAAATTTACGTTTGTAAACGTCCATTTTGAATTTCAAAATGGATGCCCCTAAGATTCATAGAAAAACTGGCAACAATTTTTCTTATTCTCAATCTAATTTTATACAGGATTTAACCTGGTTTCGAGATTCTACCATAAATTCTTCCTCTTCCCCATGGATAACTGACAGTGCTGGAATGCCTACGTTCATGTCTATAGCTTGTTTTTGACAACTGATACAAACTGACAAAATATACTATTGACAACGTTCCCTTTCTAACGATACATCATATTCTCTGAACAAACCTTCAATTTAGTATATATATATATATATATATATATATATATATATATATATATATATATATATATATGTAAAGATTCACAAGATAAACAGTTGGAAAACTGACAAAATTCTATTTCCAACCATATACCATGTCATTCGTATAAACATTGGATTTTCTGGCCTCAAACAACTGAGGGGGTTTAATCAAAGACCATCTTTTAAAATGGCTGCTATTTTGAATCTTCAAATAGTATTTCGGCGGATTTTAGTGTTGTGGAGACGTCATAGAAATGCTTGGAAAAAAGTTGATTTTCATTATAGCAGACCCCAAATGGGATACTTTGCTTGATCTATTGGAATATATACATCATACAAACAAGTTCATGTATGTGTGTTTATAAACATTTATACTATTATGTACACAAAAGCACACACATTCATATATATGTGTGTCCGTGTGTGTATATATGTGTGTGTGTTTTGTATATATATATATATATATATATATATATATATATATATATATATATAGTATAATGTGGATTTGCTACAGCTCATGTTTCTGCTCTCTCCGGGCCTCATCAGGCGAATGTATAGCGAATCCACAATCTACGATTTATTTCCAGCTCTACTCTAAAACAACCAAACTTCAAGAGTAAAAAAAGTTGTACGTATCGAGCACTCAACGAAATAAATCCATCACATATAAGAAGTGGCTTTATATTATTCATACGTTATTTATTATATTATATTATACTGCTTGCCTGATTTGTACCACATACACACACACACACACACACACACACACACACACACACATATATATATATATATATATATATATATATATATATATATTGCATAGCCTTATAACGGCAAGGAATTCTATCAAACTCTGATCACCCTTGAAATCAATGGTGTTGCAACCCAGTGTTGTTCTAGTCGATTGTTTGTTTCCCTTCCCTACTAAGCTCTGCTCTGTTCGCCCGAGGTTGAATGTAGCAAATACTTTCTGCTGGTGCTTGTTGAATAAAATCTCAATACATACATAGTTCAAACGTAATTGTAAAATAGATCACAAACACCAATATTTTTCCTAACGAAAGATGATTCCTCTCATGTGGTGTCACAAAAATTATACATTGTTAGTGGATTGTCAACTTCCAACATTTGAGAGACAGAGACAGAGAGAGATAGAAGGAAGAGAAGAGGGCGATTCGAGAAGGCATGAGGGGTGTTTGTTTGTTAAACATTTGAGAATACCCTGCAAGACTATCCTGCTAACTCAATGCCGGAAAGAAATTTGGAAAATGTCCATCCGTTCAGGTGGTGAATTCGATTTGTTTCATTAACTTATATGCCCCTTAGTGCTTCGTCCCCCTTTCTACGATAATGATCCATTAATCATATTTCTTTTTATTTGTTGAATTAAAAATAATTCACATCTTGCTTATGCATTGACTCTCTTTCCTTCTTTTTATATTTTTCTTATACTATTCAATATTTTCCATCTTTTTTAAACTCTTTTTCCAATTTACTAACCTCATTTTCACAGAACTTGAATGCAACAAACTGATCATCGAAGAAAAAAAATTAATACCTTCAGAAAGCTTCGGACGAAAATTTCTTGTCCAATGATATCATAGTTTTCCCCTAGCCTCAACTCAAAAATGCTTCAATCAAATTCCACACACACATTCCACGCATACACTTTGACCACAAATTCTTTATTTAGTCTTAAATCCTTCTGTATACCTTATTTACGCATTGTCCTTCTTAAAATCAACTTTAAGGTTGGTGGGAAAAATTGTAAAATTTTCAGTTGAATGTGTATGTAGAGAATCGATTCGATGAAGTTTTTTCTGTCTAATTAGTTTTCTCAAAGATGATATCATAAGTTGATTGGCATGCAGTCTGAGATTAAAATCAACGCAACAGATTTAATATTCATATGGTTGAACATTCAATTGAAAAGACACGAACAGCGAGCCATGTCTGTTTTTATACTTACTGATCCATCATCGTTAAAAACGTTTCTGAGGTAACCTAAGTAAGTAAGCCCTGTTCCAAAAGAATTATGTAGAATGGAATAATATCAATATAGAATAAACGTAAAACCTTGTATAAAATGACAAACTACATGTAATATGAGACAATTTATACATTGTACCATTATAACAATATAATATGTGAAAAAAGGAAAAAAAAGGAGAAATTTGCACGAATTATATTGACAGATAATGGGAAATAGGTGACTGAAGAGACACAAGAATAACTTTTGAAAAAGCTTTCTAATGTTTAGTGTTCAAAGCTGTTAATATTCCTTGACTATATATATGTATATATAGATAGATAATACTTGTCATAAGTATTTTTGCAAATATGCTTTTTGCTTCCAATAGTTTCTTTTTTTTTTCTTTGAAAGATAAAAACAGGAATATTACACAAGGAGAACAAAATTTTATTGCAACTAACAAAACAATGCATGCATTTAGTAATGTGTTGCAGTTCTGATACTGAATTTCTTGAAAGAAAAGGCCAACCCACTAGTGGAAAATGTATTAATTAATATGTATCCCCCCTGCTCAAAATCCCTTATGGTCTCAGCAATCTTAAATAATCTTAAGCAATAAAAACTGATTTTGTGCTTATTTAAATACATATGAACAGTACCATATAAAAAAAAAATGCTCATAAGTATGAAATATACCATGCAGAAAGAAATGCTTGTAAAAACAGAAAGCTGTGTATCTGATTATTCTAGTTGACACTTTCATAAAATATGCCATAGAACATTCTGCACACACACACACACACACACACACACACACATATATATATATATATATATATATATATATATATATATATATATATATATATATATATTATTGTGTCATTCACAGACAGTTATTTCGTTGTATTACAACTCTTCAGTGTGGCTATAGACAATCCATTATCCCATCCAGTCCAAGGATGCAGGATTGAAACCGTCGCTTCAGACCCGGAGGTCAGTATATATATATGCGAGATGTTGATTTTCACTGTCTAACATTAACATTATCTTATCCTAGATGACAGAACCCACACATATTTCTTTGATACAGACTGATGCTTGTAAATTGTCTCACAGCTGGGATTGTAACATATCTCTGACATTTTTCTGTAATAGAATATGCAACTGATAACTACGTGTTGGACTACGGACTAACTGATTAATTCTTCGATCTAGGATCGTTAGAGCAGTATAGTTATACGGACTATATAGTGGTCAAATCATATATATATATATATATATATATATATATATATGTGTGTGTGTGTGTGTCAAGATATCCAATCATAGAGACACTGAGGTTTTTGATGTAGACCTATTATAAGAACATCATAACTTAAGAGGAGGTTGTATTTGATTCATATATCCGGGAAGCCATGATGAAACAGGGTTATTGCTTTTAATTCCCTGGGATCGCACCATGGAAGGCGCTCGAGGATCCTCACAAAATAAATTCATTTATAATTTTTGTTTGCAGGAACAATTGAATACAAATCAATTTACATAATGATATTATTGTTACAGCAGTGAAGCTTTATATACACAGGTATGTATACATATATATGTGTATGTGTCTGTGTTAATGACGATTGGAAAGTGAATAGAAAAATTTAGGGGGAACGCAGGTGTTACATCTCGGATATCTTTATTATCACGTGTGTATGTTTTGATGCATTCCAATGATTGTCAGTCATCTTTTTCAGAGAGACTTACGGAAAAAAATGTATGATGTTCACATATTTGAGATTGAGGAAATAAATTTTCTAAATATTGGTTAGGTTCCATGTTTCAGCTCCATAAGTGACTATTTGGAAGATGCATTGGTTATACACCCTTCTTTTTAGAATTGATAGGATCTTTCTTCTTCTTTTGTGGGTCTCATGGGGATTAGTTGTCTGAGGTAGATGTAGTAATCTACTTTCTCTACTTCTGTGTCCTTGATTTTGATCTAAGTGTTTATTTTATCTCTGATGTGGTTGTTGCACATGATATATCGTCTTGCTGAAGTTCATGTGTCGGCCGACTTTCTTGCTCTTTTCATTCAATCCAACTATCATTAGTTGGAGGTCGTGTAGGTTCTCTGCGAAAAGGGCGATGTCGTCTGCAAATCTGAGGTTGCTCAGATACTCACTGTCTATTCTAATTCCTTTACTCTCCCAGCCTAGTCTTCTGAAGATCATCTCGAGGTAAGCTGTACACAGAAATTATTTCTAAGCCTTTAGAGCAGGGTTTTATTACCATCGTAAATACAATACTTTCCATCGATCCGACAGAAGTATACCTTCACTGATGTACAGCTCCAATAGTCCCATTCTGTTTCTTCGTTTTTGTTCAGAGATATCTGTCGATAATTTCTTCTGTGAAAGCAAAAAATATAACCACGGATGACGGATGCCGAAAAAGCAAAAAAAGACTATTGATACACTTTGTGATATTCAAAGCAATACTAATATGATTGATGTATCAAGTCCTGTTCTTCCCTTTGTGGATTTTCCACACACTCAACCTCCAAAAACAGCATCTAAAAGTGGTGCACGTTTAGTTTTTTTCTTACACCATGTGAATGAGTGTGTGAAATTTCATAATTTACGATCGCTGTCTAATACGATCCATGGAAGACATATATTAAAGAACAAGTTTTGCATCTTTATTGTCAAATATGCGGTTATTCGTTCCCGATGCACACCAAGAGCAAAGATTTGTGTACAAGCATCGAATCCTGGCGTTGACAGAGAAAAACGAGCATCAAATTTGACAACATTAGCAAGGAGATAATGCTTAACAGTATGTGTGTGCGGGGGGCCGGCCCAGGGTGTTTAAGAAATTATTTGATTCTTGGACAATTCTGGGAATCCCAACTAAGATGTGGAATAGATTGTTCGACCAAACAATATAATTAGGAATGATAAATAGGAATGTTTCAATTCAATGAATTTTGACAAAAAAAAAAAAAATATGGAAGGTACACAAAAACAACTTGATCCATGTTTCTAAAGCCAATCAAGCTAACCACTGCAATTGATGACAAACATGAATTGATAAAAAGACCAGGTCTGATTGGTCACCCAATGGAAACTGTTGCGTAACCAATGTCTTTTGGCAGCATTTCGTTTTGTAGATGATCATGATTGGGAAAAAAACGGATAATCAATGAATGGGCTAATTCTCTCGCCTTCAATCAGATAATGATCACTGGAACAGTCTGAATTTCCAGAAAAGAAAAAACAAGCTCGAATGCCATTGGATACATTGCAAATTGAATCCCCATTCAAGAGCCAATATCGGATTTGAAAAGCGTAAATATTTGTAGACACAAAAAACAGATGAATAATTATTCAGCACTCTCACTCCATTGATGTAGACACTGTGAGTAGTAAATTCACATCAAGCCAGGCAGATTGTCAGACAATCAGATAGCAAGTCAACCTGACAAATTAAAAAAACGGAGGAAATTCATCTTGACGGATATAGGGACAGTTTTGATGGACTGTTTCTAATATATATAAATGCTAATATTACGTTTGGAGCTATTTACTATTTACATAATTTCGATCAGAATAACCGATCCGGCATCTTGTGACTGAACTGCCGTTGTGTACATAATTTTACGGATGATAACAGTCTGGTATTTTCCTAAAGACTCTCCGCTAAGAAAGGTGGATGCAGCTTAGTTGGATGAATAGAGACTAAAGAAGACACAGTAAATCAATGGAGACAGAATTCTGCAATTTCCGAATTGTTTTTCCTTTCGAAGTACTTTCTTTAAGGAACGGGATAATTGTTGCATTCTTCTATTGATATAGTTGTGTTTAATTTGTGTTTTATCTTCCCCGCAAGGATAAGTTTTGTGTAAATACGCCGACACCGATGTTACTACGGATTTTGAAGTCTTTGCTTCGATCTAAACAAAAAAAGAAACCTCGGGTAAATATGGCAATAAAATTGGAAGACATTGTTTTTCAATTTTGGTTACTATAGAATTGATCGTTAAAAGGAAAATAATTTCCACAAGCTCAAGCAAATGTCAATCTATATTTGTCTGAAATGGGTCGTCTTTATTACACACACACAAGCATGCAAGCACGCACACACACACACACACACTCACACACACACACACACACACACACACACATATATATATATATATATATATATATATATATATAATTTCACGGTATGGTTTTGTACTATAAAACAAGAAAAAATAGGGAATATGAAGAAGGTCATATTAGTTGGTTCGAATTCAATTATATTTTATATAGTAGATGATCAAATCAAACTGACCCTTCAAACTATCAACGAAAACAAGAATAATAACAATCCTCATGGAAACACAAATACCAGCATCAACTAATTCTACTATAACCAAATACGTCGTAAGTCCTATAAAGTCCAAAAAGCCACACAAAATATCATCTGCCGATATATATCTACCATCAAATAGACATCAGGGACAAACAATTTGCAATGGAAATGTGAACCTTCAGACTTTATATTAACCAACGACTCCCTCACCAAAACAAAGACCTGCTACAAAAGAATCTTATGTATATTGATTTAAATACCCGTTGGGAGAATCCAACTCCGACAATACAGCACATATAAGTTATGCTACCACATTAATATCTGAAAGATCAACATGCTACCAATCAGACACTAACTCACTTTGCCAACATCTAAAACAAAAATATAATTGCCTCTGAAAATGTCTGCCAAATACTCACCAGGAAGACCGAAATATCAAACACACACACACACACACACACACACAAATATATATATATATATATATATATATATATATATATATATATATATATATATATATATATATATATAATCCACTTTATATCTTCAATTGAAAAAAATAAATAAAACTGAAACCGTCGAATGGAAAGTATTATGGGACGTCAAATACTTTTAAAGATTGAAAAATAAATTAATATATATATATATATATATATATATATATATATATATATATATATATATATATATATATATATATATATATGTATATATATTGATAGATATATAGATAAATATAGATATAGATATTACTCAGAATTCCAAGCACGTTGAACATATTGATCTGAGCAGTTCTTGTGTCTCACTGGACATTTTATACGTCTCTCTGCGTCATTCGACAAGGAAAGAAAGACACTGCCTTTACATTGATATTTTCATTGTTTGCGGCGGTCATTTCACACATCAAACTACCCGAATAAAGAGACCGACTGACAGGCAGATGTATTTGTGTCTGTATGTGTTGGTAGAATGAGTAATGTTAATCATGATGTACGTCCAAAATCAATTAATCAAATCAGTGTCAAGTTGAGTGGAATTTCAGTACTTTGCATCTTACAATTTCTGTTTAATTAACAGATGAATTGATACATTTTGAGTATTCCTTAAAAACAGAATTTTTTTTTTTAGAGTTTCCGAAAATGAATGGTCACCCTGCCTTCCTTGAGTTGGCGTCTTTTAGAAGCGAAAAATTCAGTTGAAATGAGCAAGAATTACTGCCTGGCTTCATTATATTCCATCAGATGTGGTTTAGCCTGAATCGTGTGTATAGAAGGGTAGGATCCCTAAAGCTGGGTAAATATACGAATAGACGTAATTTCAAGACTTAAAAAACTGTAGCATATGAATCGTGACTTGTACTTAGTCTGAGACAAGAGCATACTCTATTCTTTGAGCCAGCCTTTCTATCCGTCACAGGTTCAGAACCCGCTGGATAATCTAGATCAGGAAAGAAATTCCAACAGAAAACCTGCTGACTAATGATATTACTCCCATTATACCATTGACTGGACCTGGCTAGTAAACTTATGGTTAAATGGAAAGGATTCACACACTACACACACCTTATTCGATTCCCGACATTATTCTGCAGGCATCAAGGAGGAATTACCTCTACGGACCCCGCTAGCCGACGACGAAGAAGTATTATCCTCTCTGAACACCTCGTTTGAAATCAAGCCATCATCACACACACGCTCACACAGGTGCATCCTTTTATAAGTATATATATATATATATATATATATATATATATATATATATATATATATATATATATATATATATATAATCTGGTAGTTAGTAACACTCTTTGTGTGTACACGAGAACGAAATAGAGGCAATCGTATATTTCAATCTTTTTCTGACCGTACTCAGATTTTCTAGCAGTCGGACAATCTGCTGATTTGGTAAAAAGCCACATCCTCGATATGTGTGACCTAAAATCCCTACCACAATTTTGATATTCTATCAGCAGTAGCAAACTGTCTTTGGTAAACAGTGACTTTCAAATAACCGTATTTAGTGCATTAGTTTTTTTTTTAGATTTTAAAACAAATTTATCAGAAAATTAGCCCCACAAGAGAACGCGGCACACCTTATTTTTCTCAAAAATTAAAAGTTCCAAGCAATGAAGGTCATATTCAACATAAAAGGGGATGGTATTTACATTGTAACAGCTATGCTATACTTCCTTTATTGTAAAAAAAATGGACTACCCTAGGTTTTGTGAAAGGTCAAGTTTTAACTATTGTAAGAATTGACTACGGGTGCAGAAAGAGCAAAAATGATAGTGGCATCGGTTGATATTTAGACCAATTAAAATATATTTGATATATAACCTTTGTTTTCCTTACGTACATAAACAATATACTCCCTCTAGCGATGTTTAAAATGGTGCATAAAGTTAAAGTATGAATTGAATCACTTTCTACCATTTTCTGCATCCGTACTCGATTCCGACAATGGTTGAAATGACTGCCAAATATAATTCAAGATTAAGAATTTCTCATCATTGATTTCATATTAAGGGAGCCAAAACACCCACCTCCAAACATTCTAACAACAGTCATAGGAAAACTCCACGGACTACGTTGACCGTCCCAAAACTACGTAAGGTCCTACATGGGTCTGTCAGAGAGTTTGCAGGCCCTGCCCGAATGTGTACAACACTCATGACAAGATTCGATAGCTCAATCTGCAAGTTAGTACTCGATTCACTCAATCCATTTTTTTAGCTCTCACCATTGTGCTCATATGACTGCATAATGTAATAAGACATATATGTTTTATTTCTACTTTGTCAGATGTGCTGTTATTTCTAACCCAGGCAACACCAGGATTCCAGCTGCACGTCGACGGCAAAGATTTATATAAAATCATTTGCAGGAATTCTAGAGTTGACAAGGGGGAAAAATTGACAATATAAGCGAGGGAATTATGCTTAACTATACTTTGGAGTGTGCGTAAGCCGACCCAGGGTATGCAAGAAATTAATTGATCCCTGAGCGACACCTTGAAACCCTGCTTATATATATATATATATATATATATATATATATATATATATATATATATATATATATTCTAGAAAGCTTTACAGCTTTGAACATTGAACATTGAAGAAATCATTTCACTTTTTTGTGCATGTATACATACACACTTGAAATGAATTTGAAGCGGAATGTCTGGTTTTACTGATTTTACATAACTATCTACTGCTCTACCAACACGGAAACTTTTTATCTTCAAAACATGATCAGAATTATTCTATGTAAATGAGTTTATCCATATACATAACTCAACCTTCCGACTATTTCTGAACTTTTCTACCAAACAACTCCAATCACTGTCTCTTTCTTTCTCTCTTCAATAACACATACACACACAAGCACATATATACTTTTTTATTACTTGAGTGATTATGTATATATATATATATATATATATATATATATATGCATATATATATATATAATCACTCAAATAACCCAATGTTTCCTATTGATGGCTTGATTTATCATTTTTGCGCAATTACATCCCCTGAATATTTCGGTAGCATATATGGTGATATTGCGGTAAAGGTGTGAGGGCATTGATTTATTTGTCATGATATAATTTGTTTAATTACCAAGCATAGTCGGTTATTCAATTCTAGTCACTTTATTCCAACCATTTTCTGCATCCGTAGTCGAGTCCGTTAATGGTTGAAATGTTTGTTCTCCCAAAACAGCCAAATATCATTTAAGATTAAGATCCATCTCTATGGATTTCATATTATTGGAACACAAACATCCACCTTCAAAAATTTTAATAACGGTCACAAAGTCACAGGGAAGCTGCAAGGATTACATTGATGGCTTACTCGAGGATGTCTGGCACGAATTTACAATACTGAGACACCAGTGAGTATCGAACACACAACTGAAGCAAATCTTCTCTGCGTTATATGTTTATTAAAGATTTAGTTATAGTAATTGCCAAAGTGCATATTTTGAGGACGAAATGTGTTTATGTATGTGTGCCTTTGGAACCTTACTGTTAAGATTGCAATATACATTCAATGATAACACATTGGTACGTGGATATATGCCATTGACTTCGAATTCATAGAAAATGATATTCAATACAAAGAAATAATATTAGCCAGTTTTGTTCCTGTATTCTTGGTTTTTCTTTACCTGAATGTTTTTTTATTGACTCCAATATTTTATCATTGTGTAATACAATGATTTTAGAATAGCTTTATCAGCCTTCTTTCTATTTCCATATTTCTCAAGATATATTACCGAAGCACATCTGTTTATTTTCAGGCCAGGAGTTTCCTGTCAAATTGACATTATCTACTTTTTTCTGCAATAATCTTCATATTCACCCGCGTATTTATGGAGCCAGTCGGGCCAACTTCTTGTTTCGAGCAAATTCGGAGTCTGTCTTGGGGAAATTGAATATGTTTTGCACCACTGGAAGCAAGTTTCCCCAGTCAGTTTGTCCTTTACCAGATTCATAGTAAGACACTCGCGATAACTTTAAATAAAAAAGGCCGAATGTAGACTGTAAATGATAGGGCCCGATAGGTGTCACTTGCTTATAGAACAGATAATAAAATGTGAATATGACAGATGGGGAGCTGTGTGTAATTGAATTGACATACGGCCCGTCGGGAGAGAATTTCTCCGTTGATTCTGGGCGACATTTCTCAATAATGATTGGCTGAACACGTTCCTCTTCCGTCCAATCCAGTGAGGAGGAGAGCTGATTTGTCGCACGATAATCTAAAATGAATTCTTTTCTCTTTCTCTCTCGGGCTATACTGCAGATTGATTTCATTACTCATTTTACTTATTCATTGGCTGTTTGTGTAACCCTGACATAACAGGTAGACTTCATTGAACTAATTCCCAAAAGTTTTCATTGGCTCTCCTGATAACGTGTCAAATGACACAACAAATTCTTTTGGTAGGACGTCAATGTAATGATAATTGCAGTTCTATTTTAGCATCGACTGATTTCGATCCCAGTGTACGTAGGCAAGGTTTTGGCTTCTCCTTCCACTGCCCACTGACTTTATTGATACTCCACGACTCTTCGAAATAGCTTTTGTCATTTTATGTACAAAGGAAAATATTTCTGAAAGTAAAGAAAAAATTGTGATTAGGCAAGGAATTTCATTCATGAAACCTTTCTTTTGACAGATTTCGGCATTCAATCTGTCTGTGGTGTATTGGATCTCATGGAATAGTGCTTATCAGTTAAATGAAACCCATGAAAAAAGGACGATTTATTGTAATTCATTTATGTTATGCATTGCTGATTATTTCACTAAAAAAATACAAAAATTCACGAAATACAGATCGTTGTGTTTAGGAATTAATGTTTTACTGATAGCACAAGGCTATTATCTGTATAAAGTAAATGCATTGCTAATCATCCTGCCATGAAACTGCAGTTAATCAGGGAAAAGGTGATCCTCCATATTCAGGAATCAATGTATGTGTTACGGGTAGGGTGGATATGATATATGTCTAACGTATTTTACTAATGTTTGTTCAAGTAATTATTTGAATTTATTACTTTTCTCTGTTCATGGAGAAGGATTAAGGATACAATGTTTCTTAAAAGTGCAAAAAATGTTCAAAATATGATTGAAACATGTAACATTCGCTGGAATTGTTTTCAGTACTCAATGGGAATCGCTTTCAATGACAAGAACTGTCTTCTGACACTTAATTCCTAGATAAAAAGGAACAAATTTGAACAAATGCAGAATTTTTTGTTGATACTTTAATGTAAATAAGTCTCTCAGTTCCTCACCGTAATAGCTAATGTGGATATATGTTGTCCTCCATTAAGCGCGAATCATAAGTGATGGGATTTCACTGTGTGAATCCTGAGAAACCTTCAGTATAGAAATCATATATTTCTTATACTTGGTATGAAAATGAACACATTATAGATAGCAAAAGACTGTTCCAATGAACGATATAAATCCTCGATTTCTTTATGGTTTTCCTGTTGATCTAGGTCAGTATTCAAACTATAAAATAATCTTGCATCTTTGAATTGTCCTCTAACCGGGTCTTAAGAGAATTCTCTTGAAGAAGACCGAGTCAATTCCATAGAAATTTGCTGACAAAAATGACAATTTCTTTGACGATAGAATTACGAAATTGCTTGAAAGATGATAAAAGGAACTAACTGTAAATATGTACAATATTCCAAAATGTCTTTCATTTTTATTTGATAAGCAGAACGAACAAAGGTTGACGATTGTGAAACACCTTTTTACCGTTACTAATACAGTGATAGTGAGGTACTTCTGGGAGAATTGTTTACACAATTACTAATTTACCCACTGTCTTCTCTGTCAACTATCGTGGCAAGCCAAAGACAAGAAATTTTCCCCAAGATATTTGGCAACAGGTCAGACTGTAAGGATGAGGAGTCGTGCTTCTCACTAAATCGAGAAGATAGATGTAGATGAAGTCATATGTGATATTGAAAACTTTGCCTATTCGATGCTCAACGAAAAAATGCTTTAAAAATATTAGGTGCTACCTGAAAGTTTTTGTACTGTTTCACTCCAGTACAAAGCTACAAGGAACTTATAATACCAGCTGGTCCTAAAGAATCAGCCGTCCTTTAACTCCGGTGATCAGGAGAGAAAGAACCTTTGCGACTGTGAGTTGGCATCAAGTATCCTGGGGAAAGACGTTGAAAGACTGATGATGATGATGATGATGATGATGATGATGATGATGATGATGATGATGATGATGATGATGATGATGATGATGATGAAGGATACGGAGGGGGCTTGTTTCGCTAAATCAAGTTTGTTTGATTTTCAATTATTGCTCAAATATGTCATTCAGATAACCGAAATTAATATTTGTAGATATCCCAGGTATTCTTTAAACTTCATTTATAGTGATACACTAAAGACTGAACGCAGAACAAAGGGAAAGGGGCTGAAGAAGGTGTGGAACGTGAAATTAGGGTTAGTACTAGTGATAGTAAGTTCACTCGGAACAGTACTGACGAAATTGAAAGCGAGATTGGAAAAACTGGGGATTATAGGAATGATTTAGACTGTACGGACACACAGCTCAGCTGGGGACTGCACGAAAACTGAGGAAATTACCAGAAATATGATATCTGCGATACCCAACTGTTAACAGTTACCTAATAGAGAGAAGAGAGGAGACGGTTGTTGAGGTACGAACCACAGTACTACTAGGATAGTACAGGGACATGTGAGAGGAGCGCTTAAGACTGGTGGAAACTCACTGTCAATAAGCCTACAGCGATACCCACTGGGCAACTGGTGTGAAACTGTAAACCACTGCACTGCTGTGGTTGTGTGAGTGTGGAGAGGAGGGCTGAAGACCTGAGGAGACTTGCCGTCGCTAAACCTCCAGCCGTGACCACCAGGCAACTGATATTATTATTATTATTATTATTATTATTATTATTATTATTACTATTATTGATATTACTACTACTACTACTACTACTACTACTACTACTACTAATAATAATAATAATAATAATAATAATAATAATAATAATAATAATAATAATAATAATAATAATTAGAAACGTTGTTCTACTAACAAATAATACAGCGATGCCATCGGAATGGTTTTTGGAATAGAAAGATTTACACGGTTAATAGCCATGCATAAAGGAGGGCTTGCAGTAGCAGAAAAAATTGAATAAGTGGACAGCAAAACGATCAGAGCATTGACCATACATGACCAATTCAAATATATGGATGTTCTCGAATGTGACGCGATGAAACGGCAAGAAACGAAAGAGGAAAAAAGAAGAGAACACCTTAGGAGGATAAGTGGGATGTTTAGAGACCAAAATAAATAGCAAGAATCTGATAAAAGTGGAGAGTACATGGGCTGTATCAGTTGTAAGATACACAAGATCGTTCCTTGGCTGGACAAAGGGAGAACTTCAGTCAATGGACTGGGGAAGTAGAAAAATGTGCGCTAATGGCAGGGCACAGCGTTACGCTCACAGCTGCAGAAGGAATCAAATTGACGGAGAAAACAGATGCCTCGGGACAAACTGCATCAAGACAAAAATCGACTGATCCCAGACAAACAGCAAATGCCACCTATGCAGAGAAGGGAATGAGACCGTAAACCTCATAAGCAGTGGATGTAGTCAGGTAGAAAGAGTATGAAAAACATACATGACAGAGTAGGAAAAGTTATAGACTTGGAACTGAGCCAAAAAATAGGATCCCACCAATATAGCAATGACCTAACAGGCAAGAAAAAGAGCATGGTAAAGATGGTACGAATCACAGTGCTGCTGTGACAGTTGAGAACAATATGCAGGGAGGGCTGGACACCAGAGCAGACTCACTGTCCCCCGGCTTAGAGGCAACTAACAGGCAACTTGTACGTAATCCACAACACTGCTGTGGGTTGTGAGAGTTTGATGAGGAGAGCTGGATCTTGACGAGACTTGTTGTCACTCAGTTTCTAGCAACTGGTGTGAAAATGTTCATAATGGTAAAAATCTTAAAATGCAAAAGAAAGTGGGGTGGAAAATATAATTAAGCCATAGCAAAAATATAGGGGGGCTTTTACTTAGTCAAAAATTTAAAAATCGGGGGGTGCTGAATGAACGGACCAATATCACATTAATCAAACATACGTGCATTGAAACCGAGAGACGTTCCATTGTTTGGTCCCCCGGGGGACCCTGTCATTATCCTGCGCCTGCAGGCCAAAATTTCGACTTGTGTTCCCTTGATGGCCTACAGCGGTGACACTGTTGTGACCAAGCGACTATTGGCTCAAATTTCAGCTTTTGTTCCCTCGTAAGCCTACATATGATGGTCAAAATAAAAAGAAAAGTGGACTAAAGAGGACAAGAAACTACTTATTATGTTTTAATATGGGAGAAAATTTTTTATTGAGTACATCCACACAGAAAAATAGCCAACTTGAAAACCACATGGCCTGATGGGATACACGGATATTAGTTCAAAAGGTTTACTACAGTACATAGCAGACTGAACTACCAACTCCAAAGTTGCCAGACTGGTTGACTAGAGGTAGAACGACCCTCATTCAAAGGGGTTTTGAAGATGGGAATCAGACGAGCAACTATAAACCAATCACGTGCCCTCCTCTGGTGTGGAAAATTCTGATCGATAACAGAGAGAATATACATTTCCATCGAAAGAAAAGAACTCTTAGCAGCAGAACAGAAGGGATGTTGGAAAGGGAGCAGAGGGGTGAATGTTTCACTCTTTATTTTTACCAGAAGATACTAAAAGAAGTAAGCAAAAAGACGAAACTTTATGAAAAACAAGAGGAAACTTAGCAGAGGTTATTATCAAAGGGTTTTTTTTTCAAGGGGGTTATGTTTCCCCAAAACTATTTTTACTTACAATGATACCACTGGAGATAACCTTCAAAAACACTGGAAGATACTGATTTTCCAAAACAAAAGAAAACGTCAACTGCCTCATGTACATGGATGTCATAAAGCTATTTGCAAATTACAGGGAAATCAAAACGTTGTTCAACAAAGTACAGCGATGACGTAAGAATGGGATTCAGATTAGAGAAATGCATACTAATGGTGATGTACAGGGGGGAGGCTTACAGCAATAGAAAGAATTGAACCACAGGACAATGAAGAAATTAAATCACCAATGCCTAATATAAATATCTAAGGGTTTTCGAATGTGACTCGATAAGTTGAAAGAAACAAAAGACGAAATAAAAGGAAGGAATATCTAAGACAAAATTAAATGGCATGAATGTGATGAAAAGAACGAGTTGTATCGGTAGTGAGATACACATTTATTGGATGGATAGAAGATGAATGCTATTCATTGAACTGGCCAACTGGGAAACTTATGGCGATGCATAAAGATAACACAATAGACTGCATTTGAAGAGATAAGGATGCAACAGAGGACACATCAGTATATAAGACTGTGTCTAAATGGCTAAGATGAGATTAGAAAAGTATGTGCCAGCGGCAATGAAGATGTTATACAAAGCGCTCGAAGCAGTGTTACAAACAACAAAAATATAGCAACCGAGAGAGTAGCGAAACAGATAAGGAAAGAAAAAGGGGAACAGGAAAAGAATCCACAGGGAATTCAAAAGATAGATACAAAATGACACAGAGGAAAGGTCATGCAAAAGAAAACTTTAAGAGAGAAACAGAATCACTAACAAGCGTAGCCCAAAACAAATGGATTGGGACAAAATGTATCATAACAGAACCAACGAAACAGAAAATGCCATAATAAATATTGAGAAAGGAATGAGACTGTTAACCACATAAATAGTGCATGTAGCTAAGCAGTCTAGAAAAGGTGCTGAGAAAGATGCGACAGGATAGCAGCTGTAACACACTGGGACTTAGGCAGACGACTGAGATGCGACTATGCAGGCAAATAGTATCAGTACAAATAGGAAACTGTCCTGAAATAGAGAGGCCACTGGTTACTCTGGGAGTTTGACATTTAAACGACCACTCCATCCAAGCGAGATCAGACCCAGTATTCATGGACAAAGGAAAGAAAAGCAGTTCAAT
Organism: Thysanoteuthis rhombus; assembly: GCA_963457665.1. Classification (NCBI taxonomy): domain Eukaryota; kingdom Metazoa; phylum Mollusca; class Cephalopoda; order Oegopsida; family Thysanoteuthidae; genus Thysanoteuthis; species Thysanoteuthis major. The sequence goes on from OY735206.1 coordinate 47,496,314, forward strand.
GATAGACGTGACTGCGCCTGCAGATCAAAGAGGGATGAAAAAGAGTGAAGATGAAAAAAGGTAAAAAGGCTAGGAAAATTCTAGAATGGTGCAAGGAAGCTGAACAAAGTGTGGAACATGAAGTCAGGGAGATACCAATAATGTGCAAATGCTGAACCATTCACAATACATTGAAAACAAAATTGATAAGCTGGAGATTAGAGGAAGGATTGAGATTATTCGGACCACAGCACCACTGAGGTCTGCGCAAATACTGAGAATAGTACTGGAAATGTATGACTTGCGACTTCCAGTCGTCAGCAGTGGCCTAACGGCTCAGATGAAAAGTGCATGATCAAGTAAAGCTGGTGATGATTGAATTGGTACGAACCACAGCGCTGCTGAGAGATGTGAGGACGCTGAAAGGAGGAAATGGGTTTGAAATTGCAAACCACGGCATTGATGCGGACTATGAGAGTGTTGAGATGAGGGCTGGAGACTAATCGTCACCGACGCCTACCAGGCAACAGATGTGAAGTAATAATAATAATAATAATAATAATAATAATAATAATAATAATAATAATAATAATAATAATGATAATAATAATAATAATAATAATAATAATAATAATAATGATAAAAATGTACGATTTATAAAATTTTCCTATTTGACAAAAGTGCTTGAAAATCCGTGTAATGGTTGCAGTAAAAATGTAAGGCCTGTTGAAGATGTATTAGAAAGAAGTTCAACCTATCAATAAAGGTAATAACGTAACACAGGGGAGGGGCTACAGTTGAGATCAGTCAAATTTGAAATTTCATCAGCTGAATTGGCGGTTCCGTTCTCTTCAGATTCAGTAAGGCAGATGTCAAAGTTCCAATGGGAATTAGGTTTAACAGCGGTTTGTAGAAATATCTTTTGTAATGTTGACTTGTCTATTTCATTAGCCTGACCTGTTGGGCTGGGACAGACGACATGAAAGTAGAACAGTCATGTCTTACATTGAATGATGTCTGCAGCCTTTGTCTTTCCACAACACACGCTCTAAGAACCCTGATAATCTGCCTTGAAAGACATGTTTGAAATTGATTTTGTGTACGTACTGTCGTGTCAACGGTTTAATGAGAGGGGATCGAAATAGTTCACAAGTTCGCCAAAGACAAAAATTTCAAGTTTCGATGCCTAGGTGAAATATTCTTTTTTAGACCCAAATGATTCTTTTCCAGTTGGATACGTGTAGAGAAATCGGAGTCAATGGTGCTACTTCACAATCTAGCCGCCCATTTCGTTTCATCCATATTTGATAAGGGGTATAATCTAGATTTGAATAGAATAATAAGAGGCAGAACATAAGCTTGTCAGGGACAACCTGCAATCACTTCCGAGTCCCAAGATGTCTGAACACACACTGACCGGATAACTGTGAGAGTCTGCGCATGCGCTGTTAGGATCTCAAAGACAGGAATACAATATGTAACATATTTCATATTTCTTTATCAAGTTTAAACAGAAAATGTAATTCACTAAAGAATTCTGCAAATATTTGTTTCGGGAAAGAAACTTTCCCATCGTTCCAGTTTCAGTAAATGGACAGTGCCTAAATAAGCTCAAGTAGATTAGGGCTTAATCCCTGAAAAAACGGTGTCACAGATAAATAGTGCTACCCACACATGTTTTGCTGGAGGAAACATTACGAGCAGACAGGCCCAAACAAGTTTGATTCTAGGCTATGGAAATCTGAGATCTTGATTGATCAGCAATTTTCATAATTTTGTGGTCGCCTCAAAAAGTCAGTGACAGATTGTCCACCGGGAAAAGCCGGCATGCCTTCAGGGGGTTATGATTTCGTTAAAAAAAAAAAAAGTATACACATTGTGGAGATTCCATAAAATCAAGATCTGAGTTATTTGGTAATACACACAGTATTAATCGAAATGTAAACAGTGAATGATATCTGATATCATCACCTGGATAGAACCATTTAGACATTCCTACCTGTCCATCACATATTCTATAGATCAGTTTGTCGTCAGACGCGTGGCAAACAACTAAATATGACAGAAAAGAGAGAAGAAAGTGCACACACTTAGTTCCATACCAGTACTCTCTCTCTCTCTCTCTCTCTCTCTCTCTATATATATATATATATATATATATATATATATATATATATATATATATATATATATATATATATATATCTTTGTCTCTCCTAGAACTATAACGTGTATATAGGGGTCTCAAACAAGATCAAAACTGCAAAGCTGATATTTTGGTATTTCCAACTGCAATATTTGCAGCACAAACTATACCAAACCTTCAAAAATAATTCAAAAGATGAAGACTTTCATCAAAGTGAGAGATTCGTTTTTCATTTCTTTTTTATCTAGCACAGTGGTTCCAAGACTTATTTTGCTGTGAAACCCTTATACGATTTCCAAAATTCGTGGAATCTGTAACCTCTCACCTTAATTTTCATAAATAAGAAACATTCTTCTAGAAACAGAATGTATTCATATTGAGAGAAAAAACATAATAAATTAAAGATTGATATGAGAAAAAACAAGCCTGTTTTTAATTGTAATAATTTGGAATCGTGGTGAAAAAATATCAGAAGCAAATGAATGTTGCTGCTTGTTTGACTCCAGTATCCTCGGAAAATTTGGTTAAATATTGAATAATTAAATTTACATATTGGGTGCCACGGAATCCCAGAATTCTATTCGCAGAACCCTTTGGGAGACACTTGTCTGGCACGTCTGCATAAATACATATGAATTATATGACTATGGGGAATCCGCCTAATATAATCACGGATACTGTGATCAAACGATAATTTCATCAAAATCAATCGACCCCTGACACTTTACACATAATGATGACAATAACTGGCTTCCTATGTGTAACCATTACTTAATGTCATCAGCCGATCATTGTTATTTAAAAGATCTTGTCCCAAAGCGATTTACAGTTAGCGGCTTCCTCTCCATATTCAGTGTGTAAATAGACATGACAACTATAGATTATTTCTAAGAAATGTTAAGTATTTACCTTGATCAAAAGTTAAATTTAGTTTCTAAATTGTTTTAAACTTGTCACTTTAAAATATTCCCTTCTTATTTAAGCTCTATGCTATTTTCTCAATGAATTATACCGTAAAGAAAGAGAAAATATTATTATTATGAAATCATTATGTTATCAAAGCTACTTGAGTGGGTTGTTCACAGGACTGTAAAATAATGAAAATGAAAAATTACCGTTTACTAGTAAAATCTAATGAATTAACAAACGAAGTTCAGATCGTCTCACGTAAAATTTGTTTCAGCATGTTTTGGTAATAAGTCTGTATTTTGTGCATCGGAGATTAAGGAGAAGAGGATTACCAGCTGACAGAATTTAAAGGAAAATATTTCTGGATTTTTAGAATTATTATATTTTAATTTTTGAAATGTTTTTTTTTTCATTTATATCAGGGCAATCGTGAGAGGCTTCCTCCTCTTTATTCATCCTGTAACCTGATGCAAATATAAAATATCGTTAAATCTTGCCTCAAATACAAATTACCCAAATTTCGATCGGCCAGGCTTTTTTAAAAGTACAATCATTCTATTTTAATTGCTTTTCAACACAGAGGATTAAAAAAAACACCAAAATTTCAAATTAAAAAAAAAAAATGAGTTTTCTTGGGAAAAAAAGGAAAACTAATTTCCTGAGTTTTATCCAAAATTTGATCAAGGAATAATTCCGTCAACGCGAGAACTTTTCACGCTATGCATATATTACACAGAGATTTATTAATCCTAGATGCAAATCCGAATATCTACATGTACATTCAAGTGCTTAGAAAGAACTTATATTTATAAATTTCAATTTTTGTTGAAGTTTCCGTGAAGATAGACTCAAAAAAGAATATTTTCACGTATATTACAGATGTGTGTGTGTTTTTTTCCAAATCTCACTTCTTATCAAAAGAATAGCGGATCAATTTTTGCGCATATGAACAAAACAGGACTGTTTGGCCAAATTTCATTAAAATTATTTACGATCCTATTTCCATGTGCATTTTGTCATTAGATGATAATACTCCTTTTATGTGAAGTGGTTTCACTCTGGCACATATGGAAAAAGAAATCTTAGTTCAAACCACCTTTTTACGTTTGATACGCTAAAATGTCTAAATTCAATCTCGATAACTCGAAGCATCGAATATTTATGTTATTATGATCTATGGGTTATCTATGATCATCAAAAGGATTTATGATCAACAAAGATGTCTGAATCTGCAGTAGACATCTTGGAATGGCTCACGTCGCCAGTGAGCATGTTACCAAATCGGTTAGTGGAAAATAATCAATGATCCATTGAGATATTTTCCTTCCTCAATCTACCAAATTAAGAATACTGCTCCATATCGATCTAGCCATGATGTTTTATACAAAATAGGCTACACGCTGGGCTGCTTGAAAACATTGAAAACTTAAATCCGTCCTAAAAACGCGAAATAGAAAAAAATGTTATTCTACCATTAATTCAGGTTGAGTCATTGAATAAAACGCATAGAAGTGATTTTATATATGAACTGAGAATAGCACATCTAAGATATCCAAACTGAGATTCAAATAGATTTCAACGGCTGAAACGTATTGCAGATTTTATTGACATTAGGAAAAAGACCCAGAGTCGTTGACCCTGGCTCAATTTATCTCTGATTCTTGCATCAGCGTTAAATCCTTGTAACAAGCCAAAACAACGCCCTCCTTGCGATAAATTCATGTAATGAATTCATACGCAGTGCTTATCAGCTGATTAGCATCATGAGTTCTTTGCAAAATATCGCATTATCCACGTCTGTCAGCTGCCTCCTATAGTCCAGGTTTGGTTCCGTGTGAATTTTGGTTTTCTCCAAAGCTAAAATCAGTTGAAAGGGGGGTCAAGAAAAGCAAGATGAAGGAATACACAACGGGACTGCTGATAGCAATCTCTGACGTTGACTTTGCTGACTTGAACCTCCATGGTATCGGTACTTTCCATTACCACCAGTGTTGTCGATTAATTTGGCAATGTATGTCCTCGGAGTACTTAAAAGCCTATTTTCTTCATGATAAAACTTAGTGTTTACCATTCAATTTTAGTTGTCTCTATAAGGCTTTCAAGTATGAATTTTAAGATTTTTAATTACAATGATTCTTAAAATTCCCGAAATTAGATCGGGATTAAATGGTAGAATAGTTTCCAATGAGACTTTTTAAATGCGTCCATTATTTGGCTATTATCTCGAGCTTGACATAGGAAGCTAGCGTACCGCGATGTTAGGCAAGTTAATTATCAAACAAGCTTATTGGCCTAGTGAGTTAAATCATCGCTCAGTACTGCGCTATCGTTGCTTGGAACCAAGCTTAACTAAACTCATTAGTGTTATGAAAGAAAATTTTACTGGCTTGAGTAGTGAGATCAATTCTCATTGGTATGCTGCATTTTGATTTTTGTGCTAGACTAAGACACTTTCCAGTGCACTCAAAGATGATCGTGAGTCAAGACTTGGTTTCATGATAGGAATGTGTACAGAATGGGTGAGAATTACTTTTCAATCATATGAACTTAAGTAAATATCACTCTATTCTTCGAGAGAAAAAAACTCAATTTAGTCCATAGTGTGGTAGAATTTAATTTATCATTTTTGTTTTTTGGTATCAGTGATGAAAGCAGTCTAAAATCTCTACGTTTATAGTTTTCCCTCTTCTTTGTATCTCCTATCTTTCTTTCCTCTTACTCTCTCACTTTTTCTCTCCTCCTCTCATAATCTCTCACTCCCCTTCACTCTTTCTCTCTCTCTCTCTCTCTCTCTCTCTCTCTCTCTCTCTATATATATATATATATATATATATATATATATATATATATATATATGTATATATATATATATATAAATAGTCTACCAATAAATAATAGTCATTATCAATTACCAATAGGAAGTTTGCTTTCACCAATCCTGTAAATTTAGATTCTTACACAAGCATGAAGTAGATTACAGATACCCAACTGTGGGCGTTATATATATATATATATATATATATATATATATATATATATATATATATATATATATATATATATATATTCAAATCGCCAACAACGATACGCTAGAAAATTGAATGAATGGGACGGAGTTGTATATACGGATGACACATAACTTTTGTGCAAAATCTTGGCGGACTCGCAATTGTCAATGTTTTCCATCAAACCATTAATCATTATGGACAAACTTTGGAACACAAAGCATTCCATCGACATTTCAAAAATGGGCATAACCAGAATATAACTCAACAGAATATCGCATCAAAGGAGGACGAGTAAAAGTTTAAAAGGCTTGTATTAGCTGTGTTATATTCCATAAAAATATAACCATCGTCAGTAAAGAAACTGATTAAAATTGAATAAATATAGCATTTGATCTCTGAGAAAAATGATCAAAGGCTACAGACGTGAGGAAGACAAATATTCTATCATTACAAAGCCCGAGAACTGGGGTTTCATACATTCCAATGGGAAATTATGGTAAATTACCGAAAATAGATCTATCTTCAATTTCTGCATAACTCAATATTTAAAATACGTTGTGTGCATAATTCAACAGGGATATTTTTTTAATTGCAAAAGCAACTGCCTTTTAGATCAGATGTAACAATAATTCCAAGGCTCATGGGAGAAAATACGAAGAACAAACTTCACTATCGACTATACAACTCGGGCATTGGATGCAAAATAAAACCTGGTTTAAGTTTTTAATGACCAAAATATACGGAGACATAACTCTGAATTCAAGAATTCAAAAAGAGTAAAGATGATGGTGATGATGATCATGAAATTCTTCTTCTTGGTACGATTGTTGGTTAGGATTTTGTCTTCAGTATCCATAAAATTATTGTTGGCTTCTCCAGCCAAAGTTGGATACGCACAGCTTGCTGCAGATTGGACTAGCGGTACCGTGCCCGGAAGCTGGGGAACCGGGATTCTTCCCTCATGTGTGCATGCATGTCGTTGGTTTCTGACTTCTATGCGTGAGGATTAGGGAACCCCAATTTGAGTGATCAGCTGTCAGACCAGGAGTTAAGCATGGTATCACACTTCAAGATTGATTTTCAACTTGACAAACATTTTCTCTCGACCTCAGACAGGGTGTGTGCCTTGCTTTTGTACCTTACATAGGTTCTGGCGTCTGGAGATGTGACTGACCAATCTTAGCTGACAGGTGGCGATCAAGGTCTCAATCTTAATTGTAATCGCATTCCGGAAGATTGTCATATGTGGTTGTGGTCATGCCAAAACTGCTCTGTGGGCACCAGAAATCGAAAGCCTCAAAGCTTTTATCCGGATCTTTTTGACTATCCAATTCTCATGGAGGACGATAGACAGTACCGTATACTTTGACAGAGAAATAACACTGTTTACTTTGAGCTTGGATTTAACAGTCAAATCTTGGTTCATGAATACACGGTCCCTGAGTCTGTTGGAGCTGAATGTTGAATTTTAATTGCAACATCACAAGAGGAAGTGAGGATTCGTCCAAAATGTTTATAGACTCCATAACATCAATCAATGGAGGAAAAAATGACAAAATATCTTTGACTCTTTTTTCAAGATTGAAACGACAAGAAAGGTCCTTTAACTTAATGGTGCTGATACACCAAACCATTGGCAGTGTAGGCGTTGTTTATTTCGAAATTTCTCTAGGGACACTGACCAGATGAGAGAGGGGATGCTGCATCATCAGCGTATTGTCAGTCGAAAATGTGGATGGTACGGATTTCTGTTTCGGCTTTTAGTTTTTGTAAGTTGTGGACTTTCCCATCTAGCCTATAGTTGATAGTAACACTAAGCCATAACACGTTGTCGAGACGTTTTCTTTCTATCAGACTCTGACTCTACAAGCAAAGATAGTTCTATGCACTGGGCTCTCTTTTCTCTTCTTCCTTGATTTCCTTGTCATATCTTTGGGGGACGTAAATTTCACAGGTACATCGAAAAAGTATGTCTTTTTTAACTAAATTCTCCGCTCTCTCTTTTTTTTACTCTTCCCCTTCCTTTTTTCACATGCACACACAAATGCGCACGCACACGCACACACACACACACACATTCATATATATATATATATATATATTTATATATATATATATATTTATATATATATATCATTACAATGGGCGATTTACGTCCGATCAAATGTGATAATTGTACACGCTATGACACTCATTTCTTTGTTTACGTAATCGGCTATTCGATTAACAACTCAGTAATTAAATGATTCCTGTGCCGGACGGAATTTGCTTCCTAATATAATGTACCTTCAATTATTACACACACACACACACACACACACACATATATATATATATATATATATATGTATATATATATATATATATATATATATATATATATATACTCTCCTTTCACTCGATTCTTGTATAACCAACAGTTTGCTTCCAAAGACAAGGGTAAAGGAGTCTTAGCGGTTGTAGGGTATCGTAATGAGAAATGCAGAAAAAAGTAATGGAAATAAAATAAAAGAGGAATTAATAAAACAAATAATAATCACTAGAATAGAAATGCTTATACGGTATATTAAACAAATGGAATTGAATTTTTGTAATGCTCCATCGTTCTATTTCATTTCTAAATCAAAATTATGTCATCGGAGGACTTCTCCTACGATCGTTGCATTCTTTTCAAACTAAAAACCCTAAATGACACATTTCCTGGTCACATTCCCGTTGTTACACTTTAACACCTGTAATATCCCACTCTTCATTTTCACAGCCGAAGAATTTAACGGTCGATAACATTTCCCTGTTGCATTTTCCTAGTCAAACAATTGACCAGTGAACCGTTCGAGCGGGAAAATTTCGGCTAGAAAATATCGTCAAACCGAAAGTATCCCTGGCTATATTTAAGGATTTAAACTTCATTTTTTTTAAGTCCTAAAAGTGTGCGCATGCGTGGCAGTGACGCGTACAATCGGTCGAGAACAACGATCAAATACATCGACCCGACATTATTTGATGGATAGGACGTCACTGGCCCGTTCAATCGCTTTGACAACTCATTTGAAAAGTACCTTTTCTTTTTCTTATGCTTCTCGGCTCGGAGAGAAGTCTATGGACAGACAGGCGTGTTACTACATGACATTCGGTGCAAAGGGAATATTGTTTCTCTGTCATTTATCCATTTTAAGAATATTCCAGCCAAAAGCCTCGTTTCTTCATTCCATTATTCATATATGCATTTCTATTTGATTATTCCATTTTTTTTTCTGTTTCTTTTTTTTTTTTTTCATATTTCATTTATTTTTCTCCGCCGTTTTCGTTCGATCGAATGTGACTGTGTGTGTGCGTGTGCGTGTGTGTGTGCACGTGCACACGCGTGTGTGTGTGTGTGTGTGTGTGTCACCATTGCTTTCCGACTCCAATCCCCTCCTGCTTTTTCTGACTGTTTCCATTTACTTTATCAATTTCTCATTATTATTTCTAGAGTATTTGCATTTCTATATTTGCATATTCCCTGGACACCGGAAAACATCAAGACTTCCCAAATCTCCGACACTTATCTCAGTATCCTTGAAGAACCAGACAAATCCGTGCTCTGGAGAGTCCCAACTTTGCATTTCCAACATCCAATCTCAATTCTAGTGATTTATCCGTTATATATACACAAACATATATATATATATATATATATATATATAAAGAATTCTGACTGCATCGAATGAGGCATGGCTATGTCTTTCAGCAGTGTCCTCATTTCCTGGGTAAAAACTTCATATATTTCTAATTTTGTGCTCTCTTCCTGTCTCAACCTATGATCCAGTGATATAGATACTTCTCCGATCTAACAGGTCCTCTTTTGTTTTTTTTTTGTTTTTTTTATGTTGTTGTTGCTGTTGTTGATGCCGCCCATGAATTTCATGCCCATGCCAGGAGTCTTGTGGTTGTACCAAGGGACAAGAGGTCTCCCCAAACCGTCAAGAGCTTAATCAATACTCTTGTCGATTATGGTGCTCCTGTGATGGAAGGTTTCAACCCTTTTTTCTTATCTACAGTTACATCCAGAAATCGCCTCGTTATCGTTTTGGAGGGGGTTCTAGGTCGAAAAATACTGTAGATACAACCATTACTGTCAGCAGCAGCAACAACTGCCTTCTAGCCTCTGCTGTCCATTAACCCAAAACACCCTCAGACCTTTCTATCATGGGTGTTACGGAACTTTCTGAACTTTTCTAGTTCTTTACGCCATCTACTTTTCTACCAGGCCTAGTTCTGCATTTAATCCCCGGGAATCGAGGCTTTGGGTCGTGATGGCATTCTGGCACTATGACTGGGCCACTTCCAATTGATTTTTCTTACCTCTATAATCAGGAATTGATTCGATTTGTCAAATTCTTACAACCTTTTTAATCATCACTTGTGCATCGTCAAATTCGGTTCCCTTAAATATCATCATCATCATCATCAGTCTTTCAACGTCCGTTGTTGGACATAGACCTTCCCCAGGATTCGACACACTTCTCTATCATGGGCGTCGCGGAGCCAGTACTTTCTAAATTTG
>OY735206.1:47511901-47574401 GCA_963457665.1 Thysanoteuthis rhombus
TGGACTCTTTCTTCCCCTCTCTCTCTCTCTTTCTCTCTCTCTCTGTATACATATTCACGTTTTCATTCACGTAAAAAATAGTACTCAGGTTCACATATTTGTAGGTAAGTCTGAATTTTAGTTTTCACTTTTTTTTGTGAACACTGTTTTGAGACTATTTATAAAATGTAACACTCCACATAATCCACCAAGAATACATAATTTTCTCCGTGTTACTTTCAAGTACTTAAATTGATGGAATCAACTACATTCTATGTTCTGTTCAAAGGTGAGATCATTGGTAAAACATGCTTCTTCTATTCTAACACACATTTCGAAAGATGCGATAATCAATATAGCATTTCTACATAGATAAATACGTATAGATAATATTCTTCTCAAAAATATCAACTGAGTTTTTAGGTATCTAACGTTTTTGGGTTTTTTTGTTTTCACGTTCATGCCTCAATCTCATTAGATGTTCGGTTGCCTAAAATTCTCTTATTTTAGATATATTTTATTTATTATTGATTTTCCCTGACCTTATATTTATTAGATTGTCAGCCATATTTGCCCTTCTGGTTCTGCTTCAGAAAAAACTCTTTAAGGATTCAACTGTCATCACCTGCAACGAATATTCAATTCTTTTTTTTTCTTTTTGTATTTAGAGTGAGCAAAAATCTGCTGTGCAATTTTTCTCCTGTGATAAACGTATGGACGCACTTTTGAATTTGACGTAGTGAATCAATATTTTTTCAATGAATACTCAGTAAGCTATGTACAGAATTTTGAAGTGTTCGTTTGCAAAATATGTGTACATAGCTTAGAAGGAACTATGCATACCAACTCTTTTGTGCATCAGAATATCTCTCCCATTACAGCTACTTTTCTAGGTAAACGTAGCGTAGCTAGTCGTGTAAGACGTGATACATCAATGAGTATATTTTCCTGTTCGGTTACATTATATTTCTCCGGGGTATCCCTGCTTCTAACCATGATTAGATATACATGCATTTTTCTATGAAATATACGAGCACAAGTATTCATTCACTGTACAAATGTAGTTATATGTTAATCTTTCAAGTATATATATATATATATATATATATATATATATATATATATATATATATATGTGTGTGTAATGCAAACTTGCAATTATTATCTAAAGTATAGCACTAATGTGTGTATCGGATTGAGATGATGGGACGAGGGAAGTGCACGAGCAAGAGGAGAATATCTTGGTGTTTTTCATAAATAAGTAATTATACGCTTGTGAAGACCATTTCAATGAGAGACATTGTGTCCATTCAGTGCATTTTACCTGAGTATTGCAGTTTCGTTTTCTAAGATTGTATCTAGCTCTGTAAGACACTGCTACAGCAGTGATCACTGGCGAAAATGTCCGGCAGTTGTCAGAACTCCGATTGACAAAACCCAATTGGTCAATGCATGATATTCCTGATGATTACTGCCACCTTCGGATGTACTCTTCAAAATGATCTGATGAAGAATCCAGATGCGCTCTACGAATATCTTCCGTAGCTTTAACTACTACTGTCATGGTGCCAAATCTATTTCAGTACTCAATCCACTACAATTTCATACATTTTCGCACTTACAATATTTGGCCTGTGGCTGCAGCCAGAAATTAAGTGACAGTAAGTGCAGTACCCAGGGAAGAACGGACCTACTTTCCTTGGTTTGTCATACTAACACGTAAATCAGCGCTATGCGATTTGATCTCATCTGAAAAAAAGCATATTGGATCAATATGAGTCAGTCTAACTATGGAAAAAAACTCATTGAAGTCGATAATTCTGACCAACATCAAACATTTTGAAAAAGCTGAATCCTGGCCCAATGGTATTACTTTGAAAATGAACACTGATTATTACTGCAGATATATATATATATATATATATATATATATATATATATATATATATATATATATATATATATATATATATATATATATATATATATTGCTTAAAAGTGCACAAAATACAAAAATCCACATTGGACACTGATCCCCTGCAAAATTTTGATCAAGATGATCGAGGTCTGCCTGGAAAGTATCCAAGCTTTAACATCAATGATAAATAGCTAATCTAGTTCAAAGGCAACTTTTCCCCTTCAAGGTATTACCTGTTGGACATCACACACTCATCCCAGTGTCCCTCCACTGTAATGTCTTCTTCCAGGATTGATATCTGCTGCCTCCCACTCTTTTCAGCCTCTTTCAATTGGCGATTTTAGCTTTGAATCGAAGAGATACAAACGTGGAGTCTAGGATATGATCCGACAGATATTGGTAATGTGATCTTTTTTAAATGCCCGAGAAGTGAAGACTCAACATTGTGAACATGCAAGTCACATAGTACAAAAGCTAACTGATATGTCATTGCTAATTTAGTAACCCCATGAGAGAGCCTGTGGACGCGCACGCACTTAAGTTCTTTCTCAATAGTTGCAGAGGCCATACAACTGATTCTTAGGTATTTTAAATTGTTTTTCTTTTCCTTGGATTCTTTATTCTTTATTAGATGACAAATACCTAACCAACCTCAGATTTGCAGACGACATCATCCTCCTTGCAGAGAATCTTCACGGCCTTCAACAAATGCTAAATGATGAAAGAGAAAGCAAAGAAGTTGACCTTCACATGAACTTCTGCAAAACAAGAGTAATGTGCGAATAAAATAAACAAAGAACAATCCGAATCGAAAATGCAAAGCTGGAGAATGTGTACCTCTACATCTACCTCGGACAGCAAATCTCCATGAAATCCTAATAAGAAGAAGAAATCAAGCGGAGAATCACTCTACGAGGGCAAGTAGTTGACAGAGCAAGCTCGACCATCCAGAACAAGGAAATCCCGATAGTCCTAAAAAGAACTATAACATGGAACCTAACCAAGAAACTGATCCTCTAACGTGATCCTTGCAACGTGTATATAAAAGAACCATACTCAACCTCTCATGGCGAGATCACAAGACAGCACAATATATTATTCAAAAAAATAGGAGTCATCATTGAACGTATTAGAAAACTCAAATGAAAATCGACTGGCTATCACGACTAATAACACGTGGATCCACGGAGATCACATGCTAAACCGAGGCCGACATACAAGATGGAAAGACGAAGTAAACAAGTTCAGAAAGTATTGGCGTGGCGACCATGATAAAGAGGTTGGGCGAATCCTGGGAAAGATCTATGTCTAACAAGGGACGATAAAAGACTGATTATGATGACTGAGATTATGAAGATGATGATGATGATGATTTTACCTTAGAAATTCTATCACTCTATTGACAGCGATACTAATCATCAATCGAGTTTATTGGATTCAACTGAAAAGGGTGTGTGCCCAAGGATTAATTCTACATCCTTGTGGAATGAAAAGATTCGGGCACTGGGTATCACACACTCGATGTGACCTTGTATCAGATTAAGCTAACGTTAGTAACCACCTCCCAGGTACCATCATCTCTTTCCGCTTGCTTCCCTCTCTTCTTTCTTTTATCTCTCCCCATCTCTCACCCTTTCCCTTTATCACTCCTCGTGTCTCACCTTTTTCCTGGCCTGTTTCATGGTTAAGATAGTTTGGCATTCTTTGTCAGTATTCAGTTTCATTTCAGGTAAAAGCCTGGATTTCAATTACCCTTCAAAGCAAGTTCCTTACTTTAAAGTTGGTAGGATAAATCAAAACGTTCATCATCCAAATAATAACATCTATAGTGACACTGAGAGTTCCAATCGTTTCACTGAAGAAATGTAATGGAAATCAGGGATAAAGGGATTTTTAAGGGTCAGGAATTAATGCAGGTGTCCCTGAGAAAATAAAGTTATTATATCTATAAAATAAATGAATTGCTTGTGATTTTAATTGAAAAGTACTAATATCAAGAAAAAATGTATTTTCGGGGATCAAGCTTGACTGACAAAATAGTATATACTTTAAACTAAGTACTAATTGAAGTAACCACTCCAGTCATAAGTAATAGGTAAGTAATCCAAATGGACAACTGGTTTTTCTGATAATTTCACTCAATATATAAACACAACGTTTGTTATTAGTTCTGGAATATTTTCTTATGAAAAAAAAAATCCATTACAGAGTTTTGGGTATTTCGTTTAAGGATCCTTAACATAATTCTCTGCATTGTTTTTTGCTGAAAAAAAATAGTTTGAGTTGATTAATAAGAGAGAATAACCCCCAAAACAAAAAATCTTTTGGTGTTGGACATAACTATCGATTGTCCAAAATTGACAGCAATGGTTGCCAGGCGGTTGCATTCTTATCTACTCTAGTTATGAGTCCCTCTGCTAATTTCAGAAGTTAGTGCAGAATAAGCCACCTTTTTTATCGAGCTGCCCACGACCGGAAATAGGTCAATCACATGAAGAGTTATTGAGGCTGACAGCAATTGCTTTAACTAGTTTTTGATGGAAGTAGTTGCACCGAACCCATGACAAAATTCCCCCTGGAATAATAGTTAAAGGCTTTGCTCAATTGTCAAGATGTATTAATTTCGAGGATGCTCCATAGTCTACGGGAAATAGTAAAATGTGCCAAATATTCATCTAACAGATGCACCAATAAATACTATTTCTTATCTAAAAGTTTTGCTTCAGTTGTTGTTAATATTAATTTACTTTTGCTTTAAGATTTCTTTAAGATTATTCTTCGAATCATTGATGTCTCATGATTAAATGCTCTCGACGTTGGGAAACCAGATTTCAGAGAAAGGCTTTTACCTCTTTTGGCAACATGTAATGTTTGTGATAATGAATTAGTAAGAAATGGGAAAGAAATGGGTATCAATGATTGAGTTACTTCCCTCGTCTCTTGTTGAGTAGGGATCAGTAAGAAGACAAAACAGTCAGAAATTTCAAAAAAGGATGAACTCTACCAGAAACAAACTGATGGGACAATCCATAATAAATTTACATTGTGAATTGATCACCCCTACTGAATAACTGAATTTTAAAAGAGCAAAAAAAAGTTCTCTAGATATGATAAGGAGTACATATTTAAAATTTCAGCCCTCTAAATCTATTTGTGCAGCCTGTACGCATGATACGTAGCCAATAAGCCAGCCCAAATGCCAGCCAGCTAGACCCACTTGAAAACTGAAGAAGTGCCTGTTGACTGTATTGAAAGACCACCAACTGAAAATTGTTTGCATATCAATTATTTTAGAAGAGCAACATCGAAAGTACCAATGTAAAAATAATTTCTAAATGAGATGAATAACAACAGAATATAATCCACACTATTAGGGCAAAGGTTATAAGCTGAAATAGAGTAAACAAGACCCGGTACTATTTATGTAAGTAATATCGGAGAAGAAAAACGATGGAAATATTGTTAATAGAAATTTTAAAAAATAGAATATTTGTAACAATCACTTGAAAAATTGATTACTGCTAAGAAAAGTATACAGCCATTCAATATTTACGAATCAAAATAGCCTGCCATATTCCTACACAATACTTTCCTTGGAACGTCAGACACTGTTCTGAAAGTTACTTACATTTATCATAACATTCCACTGAGTATTCTTTCAGGGTCGTTATCAGCTGCTACACCATGTCCACGGTGTAAAATGTTCTCCCTTTCAACGGTGAAAAGTAAGAATTCTCAGATAGCAAAATCTTGACTGTAAGCACGTGGGTTGAGGCTGACATGCGATTCCCCGCAAAGAAAAACCTGTACAAGACGTGGCGATGCCAATCATCAGGCCACTATGAATGAAACGATCGCACATGAATGTGTCTGTTCATGCATATGCAGTCAAATCACTTCTAAAGTTATGTCAAGTCCACACACCCTGTACTCGTGATATTCAAAATGTCTGGATACTTTCCGGACCGACCATACGTTTTTTTTTGTTTTTTGTTGTTTTTTTTCTAAGATAATCAATATATTGATTGGTTACTTCCTAATGATCACGCGGATCTTTCGTTGTCTACTTTCCTTGGTATTATCTCTGGCTAATCTGAGATTATCTTTCAGGATGTATTTTGTCTAAACTTTATTTTTTTCCAAGATTTGATAACATCTATTTGGGGCACCCCGTAAAGATTGAAGTCACTACAGACAAAATTCGGTGGTTAACAATAACTTCTCGTCAAGTGCTAAAAACATCTTCCTGCTTGATTGGTGAGAGAGATTTTAATGTTATTCTTCGCAAAAAGTGAAGACGTGTTTCAGAGCTGCAATCATTTATAACACTCCATATCATTTTCTTTTACAACAGATTAATCATCGTCAAAGATGGCGTGTAACTGTCCTAGCATTCATGAATATATAACTCGTGCCAATGATCAATACAACTTAATGACTAGGTCGATATGATGTAATAATCGACATCGGATAATTTACGATGGGCACTGATTTTTCTCATTTAATTTTTCATATTATATGATATATATAAAACAATAAACAGTACATTAATTATCGTATCAATTGTATTTGATTAAAATCATGATTTATTCAAACTCAGCCATATGTGGTTTAAAAGCAATCTTTTACAATGCAGAGTGTATAGCGAACGACTTTCACTACCAACAAAAAAGATTTTTGCCAGGGCAGCCACCAAAGTTTTAGCAAATGTATCAAAAGTTCAACCCAAAACGTGCCAAATTGTTCTTAAAAGTACCAAATAATGGAATAAAGAAAATAAACATCGTAAACACTAACATACTGAAAAATAATTGATCAAATTGAACATAAATACTAAAAACTGTTTCTTTGCATCTGATTTTTTCCCCGTCTACTCAATGGTAAACTGTTTCACCTTACCTACTTTCGAATATTATTGAACCTTTCAAGTGCTGAGCAGGAAGTGGAACGGAATATATATATATATATATATATATATATATATATATATATATATATATATATATATATACATATATATATACTTGAGTATTATAAAAAAATACAGATTTCAAACGAAAGTTACAAAATGTACATAAATATTTAATTAGGGTGCCTATCGTATCAAAAGGAGTCAAAAGTATTGATTTTATACAAATGTGGCTGCCCTGATCTCTGCACAGTTAGAAAAGCTCAAGTTGATGGTTTAAATAGTAAATATATAACTGTGAGCATGCGCAAAAGTTTGTATTCAAACAAATATGTCGGAGGAACGCTAATATCAATTATATGTGAGTAAATTGGACATTCGTTTAATGATACCATAGACTATTTTAAAAATTCCCATAACATTGGTCATTTTTTTTTCAAGAATTTTGCAGTTTCGTAATGAGGAAATAATAGAAAAAAGTAGAAAAAACCTATTTCTTCCAAACCCACCTTTTGGCTAAGATAGTTGAGTATATCTCACGCTAGATTTTCTATAATAACCAACAGAGCAGAATTACCTTTCCCACTATAAACTTTGGTGCAGCACAGTCCTTCTACTCCATATTTTCTTGATTGGGCTCCTGTGGTTCTGAATTGATTCTAGTTAATATCAAGAATGCTTTATTGAAACTTTAATTTATGAAATCTAAGGTGCTGTTGTTACAACTGCAGCACTCACTGACATAAGCTTCAAAGCAGAAACGTTTTTAACATCCAAAAATAGGCTGGTAAAAACGTATAGACACACCCGTATAATTACAAAATTTACTCCTCCGACGCAGAATCTTTAAAGGAATGTTAATTCTTATTTAGACTCTTCTTATCTTGATTGTTTTTCTTCATCAATGTGTGCTGAGAACTTTACCCTTTCAAACCTTTCTAATCAGCAGATGGCTTATGCTCACCTCTCACCTATTATTAGCGTTACGTTCTTCTGCTGCTTAAGTGTAATTCATATTGCAGTTTTTAACCTAATCTCTCCTGTCTCCTGTAATATACACCCGTGCTCAGAAAAAAGAAACAAATTTTGGAAAAAGATAGAGAGCAGACCTATACCGCCTACTTATGGCTGAAATAGGTGCATACCACAGAAGCAGTTGCCAGTGTTCGCAGTCAGGTCAGAATATTTAAATTATCCTCCTCGTCATCATCATTATCAGTCTCTTAACGTCCGTCGTTGGACATAGACCTTCCCCAGGATTCGCCACATTTCTCTATCGTGGGCGTTGCAGAGCCTGTACTTTCTGAATTTGTCTCGCTCGTCTCTCCATCTAATACTCTGCCGGCCTCAGTTGCACCTGTGATCTCCGCATCCATGTCGTGAGTCGCGATGTCCATCGGCTATCTGCCATTCTTGCAACATGGCCAGCCCATTGCTATTTGAGTTTTTTAATAAATTTTAAGATGTCCCCGACTCCAGTCTTCTCCAGGATGTATCGCACTGTCTTGTAGTTATCTATGTGACGTTGAACATAATCCTTTCATGTTCTCAATCAGTGGATATGTCCCTTCATAAGGTTCCATGTCTCAGTTCCATTAATGGCTATTGGGAGGATTTATTTTTAATTATATTTTGCTAAAATTGGAATTAATTTAAATCCAAAATCATATTGTCCTCTGTAATTTCGTTGTCAAATTCACACCTTATAGCACAGTCGCAAGAATGGACTGAATTGTTTTATATAAAGAATGATTTGGGCGATTCTAAACCAGACTTTTCCTGTACGCAAGTTGTATTTTCCCAAATCGTGCATATTTAATAAAATACATCGTGAAAAACAGTGATATCTTGAAAGGAACAAAATACCATTCTTTTAGAATGTGGCTTTCGGCGGCACTTTAATTCATTCAAGTGAACCGAGATCAACGTCACATCTCAGGAAGCTGAATCTTTTGATTACTTCCCAATGATATTCACACGTCAATCTGTGTCTATAGTGCACAATAACACCCCCCCAAAAAAAACCCACATGACAATCATAAATAATCACAAATTCCACGGTGCTTAGTAGTCTTACAGTGGAAATAAAAAGAGTTGACACTCATGTGGCCTCTGACCTGAATCTCCGACCCTTTGAGTTCATGGTTAGTAGAAATCCGATTTCAGAACCGAAGTTGCTCTTCATAGGAGGGAATTAGATCAAATCTCCTACTGCAAATTCAAGGCGAGGAATTGACGGCAAATTAGTTGCAGTGGGCAGTTCTTTTGGAGAATAAAATTGTGGTCATTTCCTGGTCTGGCTTAATGGACTGGTTTCTGAATTGGACATCATTTCCGTTTGACCTGAATCTATATTCAGTGGAAAACGCTAACCAAATCTTCTCACCGACCCTGACATCTCTCTCTCTCTCTCTCTCTCTCTCTCTCTCTCTCTTTCTCCCTCTCTCTCTCTCTCTCTCTCTCTCTCTCTCTGACTTTTTATGCCAATCTCTTATTATCATTTCCTGTGTCTGTCTATCTTCATCATTCCCTATCTCCATCTAGACTTTCATCTTCCTATCTTTCTCATCCATTTGATGCTTCTCTTCCACCTTCACTTCACCCCTGTTTTGCTTTTTTTCTACTCAAGATCTTCCCAGAAAGCTCTTTCACAGCCACTCTGACGTAACGACCTGTCACTTCTGTTTGACTGAGGGACAGAGTATATAAATGGTCGTGAGTTGTGACATCAGGGCTTCATTTGTGAGTCAAATGGTAGTAGTTGTGATTGACACATAGTGGAAGACGTGTCACAGTATCAATCAGATAAAATGCATTCACCGAAAACAATTAATTTCCATATATATATATATATATATATATATATATATATATATATAATTATACAATTAAAGAAAAATGCAACATCTCCATTTTTCTTTAATTGTTTATTTCATTTACACTTTCGAGACCAAATGATTCATTCCTTGTTTGATAACAAAGAGGTTATTTCAAATAACGATAAAACATTCATATATGTATGTGTGTGTGTGCGCGCGTGGGTGTGTGTGTGTAATATATTTCAATGAGAGCTTAGATATTACGATCTGATTCTATGCTTATGGTGGGGCGACACGTTAACTCTATGCAGAACCCACGAATACACTGGAGTGCCGATCGACACGTAAATAATATCGTCATTATATGGTTACTATGCAAGTTCAATAACATTCTCTCCTGGATGATCGTCTAGCAATCAATGAAGCAACTTAGTTATCGGGATTTACATTATTTTCCTGCAAGAAATCCTATCATTTCTAGATATCTAGAAAACGTAATAGTAATTTTTTTGTTGTACATCGATATTGAGCCGTTTGAAAAGCACATGAGAATTCTGAAACCATCATCTGGTTAGAATGCCTCCTTTTTTTTTCCTAAATAAAGTTACCTAGTGATATGAAGATATTGTTTTTCAAACTAAGGCTGAAAGAAATATCTACTGAAGACCACGGCATTGAGCATTCAATAATCACTGATATCTTACGTATATATTCGGAAATGAATCTATTTTTTTTAAATTTCAATTTGATTTCATACTAAGTACCCCATCAATTCAATAACCTATGGAAATTGAAATTCTAAAACAGTAGTTTAATACATTATTATTATTTTTTTTATTATTATTATTATTATTATTATTATTATTATTATTATTATTATTATTATTATTATTATTATTATTATTTGGAATCTCACACCAGTTGCCTGGCGGTAACCGCTGCAGTTTGAGTGACAGCAAGTCTCCTCAAGTCTCCAGCCCTCCTCCCCTAGTAATCATAGGTCGCAGTAATTCTGCGATTAACAGTTTCACACCGGTTGCCCAGTGGTTATCGCTGAAGGCTGAGTGACAATAAGTCTCCTCAGGTCTTCAGCTAACGTCTCCTCTCTCTTTCGCATATCATGACAGAGCTACAATTCGTTGCAGTACTTATATCTCTAGCACCTTCCTCAGTATCTGTGCAGTTCCCAGTAGTGCTGTGGTCTGTACGGTCTCTATCCTCCTCCTAATCCCGATCTCCTCCAGTCTCTCCCACAGCGTTTTGGGGACAGTTCCTAGTGCGCCCACTATGACCGGTACTACCCTGGTTTTCATGTTCCACATTTTCCTTAACTCCCTTGCTAGGTCCCGGTATTTTTCCCTTTTTTCACCCTCCTTCTTTTTTACTCTATGGTCTGCAGGTACAGCAACGTCTACTATTTGGCAGGCCTTCCTTTTTTTGTCTACTATTACTAAGTCCAGCCTTCTTGCCTGGATGAGGTGGTCAGTTTGGATGTCAAAGTCCCACGGTAGTTTGTGGTTGTCATTCTCCAAGACTGCCTCTGGCTTGTGCTGATACCACTTTTCCACATGGTTGAATCCCATTTGTTTGCTTAGTTCCAAGTGTATCATAGTTGCTACTCTATCGTGTCTATGCTTATACTCCTTCTGGGCGAGTTGACTACATTCACTAGTTATGTGGTTTACCGTCTCATCTCTTTCACTGCACATGCGGTATTTGCTGTTTGTCTGTGTTTTTTTTTTTTTTTTTGCTTTATGTATTTTGTCCTTATGCTTTTGTTTTGGGCTGCCATGATGAGCGATTCTGTTTCTCTCTTAAGGTTCCCCTTTCGTAACCACGTCCATGATTTCTCGTCTGCTATATCTTGTATCTGCCTTTTAA
This sequence comes from Thysanoteuthis rhombus, assembly GCA_963457665.1. Classification (NCBI taxonomy): domain Eukaryota; kingdom Metazoa; phylum Mollusca; class Cephalopoda; order Oegopsida; family Thysanoteuthidae; genus Thysanoteuthis; species Thysanoteuthis major. Next base: position 47,523,408 of record OY735206.1, read on the forward strand.
ACTCGCCGTACAATTTTTTCCCTTCCGATCTTTCCTTTCTTGCTTGCTGTACTGTTCTATTGTTTCCTACTATATTGTTTGTTGCATTATCTCTCACGCTCTTCATGATTTCTTCACTATTTGTTTGCACATACCTATCTAGGACTGTTTAGCTCTCTGGACACAGTCTTCTATGCTGATGAGCCCCCTACCACCTTGTTTTCTCTTAACGTATAGTCTATCTGTATCATCCCTAGGGTGTAATGCTTTATGCATCGTCATAAGTTTCCTTGTTCGCCTATCCATTGATTGGAGCTCTTCCTTTGTCCATCCTAGGAATGGTCCTGTATACCTAACTACTGATACAGCCCAGGTGTTCATTCCTTTTATTAGATTTCTGCTGTTTAATTTGGTTTCTAATATTTTCCTTATCCTTCTAAGGTATTCCCTCTTTATTTTCTCCTTCATTTCTTCCCGTTTTATCGTGTCACATTCAAGGACACCTAGGTACTTGTATCGGTCTTGTACGGTCAGTGCCCTAATCTTGCTGTTGTCCGGGAGTTCAATTCCCTCAGTCATTGAAAGCCTTCCTTTGTGCATCACCATGATTGCACATTTTTCTATTCCAAACTCCATTCCTATGTCCTCACTATATTCCTTTACTTCGTTGAACAGAGTCTCAAGCTCTCCCCTGTTTTTTGCAAACAATTTTATATCGTCCATGTACATTAAATGGTTGACCTTTCCTTTTGTTTTAGAGAAGTGGTATCCTTTGCTGTTTTTCAGGATTCTGTTAAGCGGTTTCATTGTTAGAACAAATAATAGTGGGGACAACGAGTCTCCTTGGAAGATTCCCCTTTTTATCCCTACCTCGGCTAGTTTGTCCCCTGCGGCTGTCAAATCTACTTTCCAGTCTTCCATCGAATTACCAATGAATTTAACCACCGGTTCGCTAATTTTGAACATTCTTAGGCATTCGAGTATCCAGCTATGTGGAATCATATCGTATGCCTTTTTGTAATCTATCCATCTCATTGCGATATTCTTTCTCCTTTTCCTCACTTCTCTTAAGATCATCTGGTCTATGTAGAGTAAATCGTTTGCCCCTTTGGTTCCTATCCTACACCCTTTCTGTTCTTCTGGTGGTAGCCCCCTTCTATCCATTGACATGTATATTCTCTCTGCTATTTGCCCGGTCAGGATTTTCCACATAGGTGGTAAGCACGTGATTGGTCTATAGTTGCTTGCTATGTTCCCCTTTTCTGGGTCTTTTTGGATGAGGGTGGTTCTGCCTTTAGTCATCCATTCTGGTGCTTTGCCTTCATTTAGACAATTCTGGAGTAGGTGAGTGAGTCTGCCGTGTAACGTGGTGAATTTTTTGAACCAATACCCATTATTATTATTATTATTATTATTATTATTATTATTATTATTATTATTATTATTATTATTATTATTATTATTATTATTATTATTATATCCGCTGTCAGCTACATTAGTATTATAATTCTAATTATCTAAAAAAAAAAAGAAATGTTCATCTCTTAATCCTTTTAGTCATTTGAATTATCATCCTTAAATTCTAAAATATTCTAAAACTGTTAAATGATTTAAAAACTAAACCCTGTCATGAATATTTTAGATATAACGAAGGGAAGATATTCTATTTCTGTTTTATTTTTTCTGCCAGCTTTTAATATTTATCAAACAGGACGCTGAATAATACTAACCGGGAACCAAGATACTCTTGCTCAGGCATACATTGGAGTATATTAAAGAAGAGCCCATGGTCAGAGTTATCATAGGATCTTAGGCAACTGCTGGACATTACGACGCAAAACATGTTTCCCCCAGAGATCATGTGCGAAATTGGGGCCGACAAAAAGTAAGATGGAGTGACGTTCTAGACAGGTCCAGAAAGAACTAACTCATGACAGAGAGATCTGACGCCCATGATAGAGATATCTGGCGAAACTTGGAGAAAGTCTTTGTCCAACGATAGATGCTAAAAGGATGATTATGATGATGATGATGATGATAAATTCATCGACTTAATCAACAGAATAAATGTTTGGACAGTCCGTTTAACGCAGGCAACCTTTATGTCAAAATATTGACTTCAAGGTGTAATTAAGCTATCAACATTGAGCTATAATCTACAAAAGTGATTTACTCCATCAACAACAACCGATTTTGAAAATGTCATTCCTATCTTATGTCATCTACACTGTAATGAGATTTGCACCCATCTGTAATGTAATATCAAAACATCGACTGTGTATGCCTGGAGATAAGTCTTTTCTTTTCAAGTAATTCCTCTAAAATCTGGTTTTGTTTTTATGCCAGCAACGACTTTTGAGAGCATCAAAACTGTTTCCTTTGGGTCTAATTTCTGGATTCAAGTCCTCAAATTACGATAAGTTTTCCATCAACCTCGTATTTATTTATCCCTATTGTTTGGTGTCTACGTAAAAGTAGTGAGCATCAGGAATTTATTTGTTTTTATTGTGCTTTGAATTAACTGGACGTTAAGCCTTGCTCGTTTAAGAAATAGAATGGTCACAGCTGAAGTATATACAAAATAACTTTTTAATCTTCTAATCATTCATCGTTAGAATTATGTGACTTGATCTGAGAAATGTTCATAAGTTTAAAAGATAGTTTCTGGTCGCGCTAAAGAGCGAGAAAATAAACTTAAGTCAATTAAGTGTTGATATGAATATATGGGGAACATTCCAGTGTTACAGAATTACGGAACATTTCTTGAAATTTGTCAAATACACTTGATACTCAAACCTAATTCAATGTATGCTGGCATTGTTTGAGGTTAAAAATGGTTGTGACAATGTTTTCCAATTGTCTGACCAGTATTTAAAGGGCACTTATTTGCAACTCAACTGACATTACTGCGTGTTAGAGAAAAAGATGTTTTTATGAAGAGATCTAGGAATGGGATAGGATGCTTGGTGTCAAGTCATATCTCTTCCAGGGACAATGGAGCTAAACTAACTGGTGCGTGCTTAGCAGAAGTTCAATGTCGTGTGCTCGTTCCGTTTTCTACGTCGATAGTTGTTATGTTTCCTTGTACCTCTGCAGAGTAAGCAATTCTATAAAAGTTAATAGGACCTGATAGAAAAAGTGATCAAGTACGGATAGTGCAAAGGACTTGAAATTGACCATGCAATACAGTATTGCATGACGAGCCAGAAGATTTCCAAGAGGAAAGGGAGCACGAAATAATTTGAAATTTGAGAATTCCACGCGCTTCTTGTACACAAGGAGACGAAATCTTGGCATTGCAAATAAAGATAAAGGATATTTGTCAGATTGGACGTTCTACTGTATCAGCATATTACAGAAAAATCTGATTAGGATTAAAAAAAACCGGATGTTTATCTCAAACTCCCCCCCCCCCAAAAAAAACTTTAAAATGTAAAGATGGATATTTGAACTCATGACTCTTTGCGTGTATGAACATCTCGAAAAGCCTTGTAAAATGATTGGGAGAATATAAAATCTGCATAAGTATAGAGAAAAAATCTAGGCAGCATCAATTTTAAAATCAGCATGGGCGTGTACGAGGGTTAAACTTTTTCTGAATCATTCACCTGTATCTCTATCGCAAAATTTCTTTCACCCTCAACTTTTTTTTTTTTTTGCGGTCTTTGATATTGTTCGTTTTATTCATATTGTCCATTACACCATATGTAATTCATCTAGTCATACTAAGAAAAGCGCACGAATTTACTCATTTCTTAAGTGGTTATTTTTATTCAACTTTTCCTAATAATAAGTGAAGAAAAAAAGAAGTAACCAAAGAATTAAGATCAGAAAAAGTATCAAAGTTTTTTTCTTCATCGTCAATGACTACAATGTTTGTGTATTCATGTGACAGGCTTCTCAAACCAGAATTCAATTTCCTTCTCCGAGGCAACTTGCATTACCAAATGAACATACTGAAATAAGTTATCGTTGGGGTCACTAAATCTACAGAGGTCGAAGATTCTTGTTCGGACGGGAAAGTTGTTGTCATCATTACTAGATGCTGAAGGGACATCCAGGCAATTGATTTTCACTCAGAAAAGCAATTAATCTGACCTAAATGCTTCTATAGTAGGATCATATCTAGATAGATTATTTCCACAGATGTCATAATGAAGCTCAACTAATCAACAATTCTGAATTTTTCCCCAAGTCTGTTCGTTTGATGGAGCCGGGGATAAAATATTAACTATCCGTGTCTTAATTTTCCTAGTCCTGTGGATACGTCTATGGAAATTATTTGTATCTAAATTTACGAACAGCGACTACAGATGGTCAGAATTAATGTCTTTTAAGATTTTCCGCAGATCAGGCTGTTTTCCTTCCCACTCAAACGCTTCAAGAAAGTTTTCCAATCGTGAAAAATTGCCATTCTGGATATCACTATGCCACATAGTGATCTTCATTTTTATGACTTCTATTTTCTTGGGAATATCAAGATGCCACTCATTGAACCTTGAGCTGATTCAATCATTAAAAGGGTCATGAAACCAATTTAGCTAGCCATAAATCATCGTTGAAATATATATTGCTTTTGCGTCATTTTGCTCGGTGAAGAAAAATAGTTCATTTTCCAGGAACAGTATTCTATCGTCCATGTGATAACCATTGATTCTCAGAATGCAGACGAGAATCCATGTGATCTGCTGCCATATCCTTGCAAGGCACTAAAAACAGTCGACATGTTTCGATCGTTGCTGAATATCATTGGCATTTATCATCATATCTTGATATAACTTTTGAAGTTCATTATTTGATTATCGCAAAAAGTTTTCAAACAACAATGTGCAGAGGTGCAATTCATGGATTTTTCTGTGATTCATGCAGTGATTCCTTGTTTTTTCAACCATGGTTGCAGCACTGTCTGCAGTCACTGTAATACAATGAATGGGAGATAAAAATTCATTTTCCATGAATTCGTCAAGCTTGGTAGAAAAATAATTGCACCCATATCTTGCTCTAAGACGGGAGAGCAAAAAATGATGATACTCTGGAGTTTTTCCAAAGCTTTGATCCGATTTAGATTGGCAACGATTTCCGAACACGTGTGCTATTTGAGCAGAGGAAAGAACGAGAGATTTTGTAGTCGATTGAATTAACAACGTCAAAAGATATTTACGTATGATAAAAAGATAGCCGTATTAATTTGCTTAAGAAACCTTATAGGTAAAACATATCCGAATTTAAGAGACGTGTCCAAGGAGAATTGAATCTATTGTCGACTCTTACAGGAGGGTCCATACGGATGCCTTACTATAGAACTGTGGGAAAAAAATAAGGAGTTTAGTAAAATACTGCACTTCTTTGAAATTTTCTACCCATATTTGAAACAGTTAGATTTTGTGTCCGTAAATTCAAGAAATAAAGTGGGGGGGGGGGGCAAGTCGAAGAAAATAACAGATGGCTGAAAAAACAAAAATTATTCCCCTTGGATTTCACAAAGTTTGTGGAGAATATAAAACGAAATTTATCTCTGGCGATACCTTTTTTTTAATACGAACACTTTTTAAAAGAATACTAAAAATAACTACTCAGAGTAAATTCTTTCATTCATTTTTTTCTGTCTGTCTTAAGTTTCATCAATTTCTAGAATTACTCAATTCACTCATAAGTAAAGGATTCACAAGTTTCAGAAACACGATTCAAGAGTGATCAGAGAATTTTTTCAGTCAGTCGCTTTTACTAATGTTAAGATGAGAATAATAATAATGATAATGATAATAATAATAATGACAATAATAATGATGATGATGATGATGATAATAATAATAATAATGCTAATAACAATAATAATAATAATAATAATAATAATAATAATGATTTTTTTTTAAATAACCTTCCAAAATGACGAGATTATTTATGTATGGATTGACACTACTGAGCCTAAAACCACTTTATTAGGTGATCTGTTATCGATAATTCAGGAACCCTGATTTTTAGCCTCGAATTAACTGAAGTTATTTTAATGTGTGACGATCAGACATAAAGTCTTGAGAGTTTCTATGATATATTTTTTACTGTTATGTCATGATAGGAAGGTAAATTGAACATTGTGGTCATACCATTTTAACGCAAACAAACAAATAAATAAACAGAAATTTGCATATTAGCTCATTATATGCTTCGATGAATTACTATTGAATCACCATAAATAATGGCACGTTCCATCTAGGTATAATCTGATGACTCCTCATAGGATCAAATATACATACGTACCTATGATAAATTTTAATGTTTAAATGAGTCAAAGTAAGATATTATCAACAATAACTAATAATAAAATAACAATGATAACAACATGCTGAAATAAAAGTTATCTGGTGGATAGAATATTTTGTGTTGACGTCTAACTTTATAAACTCTGTAGACATTTTCCCCATTCCTTTTGAGTCGAAAACTTTCTCCTTTCCACTAAGAGGAAGGAAGCATTGCGCGGCTTCCCTTTGACGCATCTACATGGGCAGTCTCATTACTTCTGTGCTTTGCAGGAAGCGAAAGAAAGGAAGAACCAGCGAAAAAGAGGATGAAAGGAGTGTAGAAGATAATGAATACGAATGGCAATGAAACGAATGAAATAAACAAGAGAAAATAAAAGAAGACATGTTCCTGTGTTTTATAAACTCCAAAAAGATTGTACCATATAAGCTTGGAATGTGTGTATGAAGGTTACTTCATCCCAGGATGAACATAGCATCGGGGGTTCTGACCCCTTTTTACATCTGAAGGTAAACCTAATTCGGTATTTTCAAATCCAGTGTAGACGGTTGCACTTTATAGGCTGAAGATTTGTGTAGAAAGTTACTTTCACCCCAAGATGATCATAGGATACATAGTTCTAAAGTAAGATGATCTCTGAAGGTAAATTAGATTTTAAAGGTCGGGTCAGTTTGGGGAAGCTGTTTGAAATCTAAGGGGGTACCCTATGGTCTTCAAATGTGTGTACAAGTGTAACTTGACACTATATGAACATGGATGGCGATTAACTCTGGCAACCATTAGAAAAAAAAGTGAATTTAGGCATTTACTGACAGTTGCCCCCTATGGAGTCAGAATTTATGTACAAGACCAATTTGAACATGGGTTTTGAGGCTATAATCTCTAGGGCCTTTACAGATCAATCTTGGGTCAGGTCAATTTTGGTATTTTCAAAATCAAGCGCAAATGACCGTACATGACTTCGAAATTTGTGTATATGGTTAACAATCACAGGATCAATGCAATATAGGTGGCACTGTTCTCAGGTGACTGTAGAGGTCTATTCAAGGTCAGATCGACTCTAAGAATTTTGACCCAAATGAGGGTTTGCAATCCCTATGAGGAGTTCTGGCCTCTGAAGAATTTGCTTTGTGAACTTTAAGTGATATCTTTGGTACTGCAGGTTCGAAGAACGAAAAAGTGAACTTCAGCTGAGACTGTTTGAGCTGATGTCACATTGATGCCCAGTGGAAAGACATGAACCCCCCCCCTCTCCTTTGGTCTCTCTCTCTGTGTCCATCCCATCGCCAAATATCTTGATGTCTTGTCATTGGCATTCACGATGCTTGACACTAGAAACAATAGGTGAGTGAATACCTGATTGAAACGCTCACCCATAACATCCTTATTGCTCAGTCAAAAGCAACTGAAGGTTTTATCACTCAGAGTCAACTTTGACAGGGACGAAGAAGATGTATTTCTTTTTTCATTTTTTGTGTCTCTGCTGTTTTGTTTTTATATGTTTTTGTTTGTTTTTTTTTCTCTCTTTCCCATTCCCCTAAAAATTGTGGAGTTTCCAAAAAAGTTTTCTAAATCAGACTTCAATCCTTTTGTTTTTTGTTTTTTTTTTCTTGTAACACTTGGTCAGATATGACAATAATACATTTTCTATTTTTATATCGGCACTCTCCCCCTTTGTCTCCGTATACCCTACTCTCTCCCACCATAACCTCGCGATTAGTGGACTTATTCTGCAAGCCATTCAGGTCGTTCTTCACTGTGTGGTCCATAAATATTGATTTGTGGGAAGGTTGGTTTTGTCTAACAAATATCAATTTAACTCCTTCGTTATCCAGCCACTATATTTTCTCTTTATCTGTGAGAATAGAACCCCCACCTCCCTTTTGTCTAGGTTTGTTTATATGTACTTTAGCTTTTGGATGCCATCTATCCAGGGGCTTATATAAAATTTATTTCGTACTTACGCAGATATATAAGTATTATCTTAATACACAAAATACATTTGTATTTCACTAGCTTGAATTATCTTTCTATGTCTCTTCGACCGCTTTCTTGATCTCAGCTAAGAATCGTTATATAAATTTTGATGGATTGCACTTGCTCTGCCTTTTCTTTGCCACCGTGAGCTGTACCTTCTGATATCCTCTCCGGCAGACAAGCTGAGATCTCGTGCCTTACAATAATAAATCTGTTAAGTCTCGACGTTTGTGCGGCGTTAACGAGATGCAGCTGCCTCGACTTCCCTGTCCCGTTCCGCACATGTCACTTATATACAAAATAGTGTGACCATTAACCAAGTGAAAGATTAGACTGATGGAGTAATTATGCAGTGTTATAACATACACCAACAACTTTTCCTTCGCTTCTACTGTTGGCAGCAAGGGGAGAAAAAAAGTAATCTTAGCAAGAGAGAGAAATATCAATGTGTTTTGTTTTGCAGATTTTGTTCTGTTTTTGATTAATTTGGAATAACAGAACGGAAGTTGTAGTGAAGGACATGACTTTCTGAGACGACTTTTACACTTCATGTCTAATACTGTGTACGGTATTATGCAGGGTCATCAACATTCAAAGGTTTTTTATTTCTCTCAGAGGAGTGAACCCCTTGTTGTTTGTGTTATTGTGAGACCAAACCTTTTGTTAACCATAATCGAATTTGGGTAGTTCATCCGAAGACATCCGTCTTCATAATAACACTAACGAAAAGAAGGCCGTAAAACCTTTTGGAGTCCATGTCTAATATTTAAAATCTAGAAATGCATGCAAATAAAACCTTTTTCTTTCTATATTAAAGTATTGGCAACGAAAAGCAGATGAAAATTAGAAAGAAAGGAATATTCGTCAAAAATTAATGAAAATTGTTATTTTCTGTACAGTTATCTATATTGTCCAATGTTAATATAGTATTTATTTATGTGATCTGTGATACCACTGGTGAGATTTATTGAACAATCTCGTGAATAGTTTTATCCCAGCGATTGATTATATATGAATAGACACAACCTGTACCAAAATATATACCGTTCCCTCTGTCAAAGAATTGACTATTTTGACAATCTCGAGAATCGTTGTGCGGAACTTGGCAACCGATTAAAAGGGACTTTACTGCGCATGCATGAAGAAAAACTCTACCGCTTGGACAACTCAATTAGCAAGGATTTGTCATTTAATGTACTGTGTGACCATAAAAATCACCATCGTCAAGCATTTTCATTCTTTGCGTCCCTTGTAGGGTTTTTGGCAAAATATAACATCAGCCAGGCCTGTCAACTTTTCATCAATCCATATTTAGTCTTTGTGACTTTTGGCTTTTCCAAAATTTGAGATTTCGGACATTGGACTATTTTTTTATATTTGAAAATTAATGCAACGGTCCGTTTCAACATCATCAGTCTGTTAACATCTGTCGTTGGACACAGACCTTCCCCAAGATTCACCAGAACTCTCTATCACTGGCATCGTAGAGCCAGTACTTTCTGAATTTATCTAGCTCGTCATGCCATCTAACTTTCTGTCGTCCTGAGCCTCGTAACTGATCTCTGGGGATCTACGTTGTGAAACGCAATATCATGTGGTGGTATGACGAACTTGCATCATGTTCAGCCCATTGCTATTTGAGCTTTTTAACAGTTTCTATGATGTCACAGATCCCTGTTTCCTCCCGATATACTGCACCGTTTTATGATCACTCGATGTGAACTTTATCTTGAGCATGATTCTCTCACGTACACGTTACATGGTTCTCAGTTTGAAGGTCTATTTTTTTGTTAGGTTCCAAGTTTCAGCCAATGAGTTCCCATTGAGTCATCATTAAAAAATTTTAAAAAAAGAAATGAAGCGAAGAATTACTCAGTGGTGGCATACTTTCGGTAGAGCAATCTCAACTTTCAAAAACATGAAGTCCCCCCCCGTCCCCAAAATCAGGGTGTGCAACCAATGTATCCTACCGATAGTCACCATTGGTTTATTAAATATAATGTTGATGCATTATAAATAATCTTACCATATAGATTCATAGAAAATCAAGAGGAATAGGATTGTCCATGGTAATTAATTGATGTGACTGTTACTGACACACTGAATAAGGATATCATCATTCTGTTGTAGTCGACAATGATAACTTTGAATTCTTTGAGTGAATATTTTCATTTAAGTATATATCAAGCTCACTTACACATCATTCCGATACATAATCTGAGGGAAAAGTGTTATCATATCATATTATCCACTTATTATCATAAAGCTATCATAAAAGTTACTCTTATTTTCATCATTATCTTTCATTATTGTTTGATCTCATACCAGCTCAGTGCTTCGTTCAACTATTCAACCGTTAGAGCAAACAGCATGGAATCTGGTATGAAGTAGCTTCTGACAGAATGTGAACTCGCACGATCATTACTTCGACTACTTTGACTCTGCAAGCATTGATGATTAAGCTGAGCAGATATCTTTTTTCCTTCAGCTACAGATCTGCTCCGATTATCAGCGCCATCTTGGTTTTTTCTACAACGTGAAGTTTTGGGGAGATCATTTTTAGACTTTTAGATGAAGCATTTTCATTATTATCAAATAATTGGTAAGGGTAGTTGAGTGCCTAATATATAGAAAACTTAAATGACTCAACTCATAGCAAGTTTTCATGTCGTTGTCTTATATATATATATATATATATATATATATATATATATATATATATATATATATTTGTATGTGTATTATAAATGTATGATTCGTTTCTATTTTAATGTATTTACAACTCTTAATTAGTTCAGTCTGCTACAGCATATGAAGCATTCTAGAAAATAGTTTTGGAAACAGTCAAATGAAACTGTCAAAATGCTTTGTGTTTTGTTTTTTGTTTTTTTTTGTTTTTTCAGTTTTTAAGATGGCCTGGATAGCTGGATGGTTGACAAGCTATTTATGGGTGTTTATGTGTCACGCATACGGGCTAACCAATTGAGTTAGAGGGCTGAAATCTGAAAAAAAGTATAATCCTTACTATGTGAAGAAAGAACATCATGTTTCTTTGAAAATTCTTCCCCTAAATAGGTTTTGAGTGAGGTATCAATTTGCGATGCCCGATGGAATCCATGTCCGTTTCTCTGAAAGTTCGGATTTTTTAGTGATCACTGTCCAACAAAAGTTTAGAGCAGTAACAATCATCGATCACCCTTTTTTCCAATTTTCAATTTGTCATCTCCAACACGACATATTGCAAAGAGTGGTTGGCTGCGTTTCATTTGTGGGACCGACCATACCGATTAATTGATAATCATTTTTATTCTTATTTGGAGAATACTATCTTTATTTTATTGTTTAATAATCTTGTAATTCTAACTTGATACGCAACACGTAAAACGAGAACCATTCTAACAAAAATGTGTCACGGAACATTTCTAGTTCTGTTGTCTGATATTCTTATCAAAAGATGTCTGCTCGCCCCAACACGTGATCATGATAAATATAGCTTACCATGAGAGAAACATGGACGTGTCAGTTCGACTCAAGCAGTCATGAAGGACTGTCTTGAGACTTGTCGATGGTCATCGAAAGTGTGTCTCACTGGAAACAGGATTCGCTTGAACTGGACAGGCGCATCATTGAAAGTTCCTCTGCAGAGTGTGAGATTTAAAACCTGTGGGTGGGACAAAGTTGGAAATAACTGACAGCATCGTTAGGTCAACTACAATCTCTACTAATTTGTACAATCCATATTAGTCTGGTAGCTGTGGATTGATGGTGGCATTAGTATCTTACCTAATGTCATTTTGGAGAGCAAGGATATCACGTTCTCAAAGCCGGTGACTGGCTTCTATAATCCTGTGAGAGTCTAGGATAAACCTTTAATACCATTTGTTGAGATATGTTGGTGAACGTTCAGCGATATTTTGGTATTGTAATATTTTTACTCTCAGTGTCTACGAGTACCCAACCATTGCACACAGCCCAGTTGAGGCAAAATCTTTGAAACCCAGCCTTGATACAACCTTACTAAATTCAACCCTTATATTGGTGTTTTTCTACTTGTCTTCAAGTATAGGATTCTGGTGTTTCACCTCTTTCCCATATAATTTGTTACATTTGCACATAGAATTCTCTATATAGATGTAACAGACATTATAGTTTGCACATTGACAGAAGTCACATCAGAGGACTCTCTTTGTTCTTGCATTAGCCTATGATGCTTGTGGGCTTCCGTTGTAAATTTGGTGAAGATACGCTGAGAAATGGTGACATTGTTTCAAAGGAAACAGACTAACTTGAGCGCATGATTTCTTGATTATTAGTTTTGCGTTGATTGTTATCTATTTGTTTTTTGCTTAATTTTCTTTTTCAAGAACGTAACGTTCTTGAAAAAAGACATTTTTTTCCTTTTAGAATTTTATTGCTTGCTTTACTCTCTTATCATTCTTGCTTATTAAATGAAGCATTTTTACTCGTATCAATTTTTTATTAGTTTTACACCATCTTATTAGTGGTGCTTTTAAAAAACATTATCTCTCTTCCAATGTTGTATATTTCCTATCTCCAGTATCGGGGGAAAAAATGACTTCATATTTCTTTCTAGAAATATTCAGTATATTTTGCATGCATAGTGCAATCCGACCATATCTTTTTATCTTTGCTTATTTCTCTATTTTTAACTTCTACCTGGGAAGTATTGCAGCCGAAGTGGTTGCAATAAGAAATATGAAATAAAAACACCAAATGGATAGGGTTTTATGCCAATATGGTGTTTCATATATAACGTAGCAATTGCTATTTTCGACCGATACAGCTTACCTGAGGTTTGTCATGTGACTATTATATTTATAAGATACTTTATTTATGCTGGTACAAAAGTCAGGACACTTACTAGATTTATGCTCGTGGAAATTGAAGGAAGTCAGTGGATTGCGGTGAAGTATGAGTCTTGTCAGAGGGATGAAATACAGAAAAGAGAGAAAATACGGAATAAGGCACAATTGAAGAATCATGTGTCCGACAGTTGCTACGGGCAGGAAATCACACACCATCAAAGCACACAAAATAACTGGTAGCTTTATTTTTCACATCTCATTGTTGGCACCGGTTAGAAATGTCTGTTCTTTCCCAACGCATCTATATTAGTTGAACGATCAGCCGATATAGATATATGTTGAGGCGAAAGGGATGAAAAGCAGGATCGGAAGTTAGAGATCAGTTTACATCAATTTCTTCCCCTAACGCAAGGCAATATTCGTTTTTCGTTTATTTTGGGTTTTTTTGTTAATTGTGTAGATGTTCATTCTTCTTCTTCGAATTTCGGCATACATGTTTGAAGCGCATAATTAAAAACAACCTTTTGTCGAGTTCTATAGCATTCGGGAATACAGATAAACATTACGCTAGACGATAAGAGAGATAACTGAAATTTAATTCCTATTGGAATCCTTACGGAGAAGAGTTCGGTGGATATGTGAAAATCGCAGCGACGTTTACACAAGTTTGAAAGGGATGGCTGTCATCTTATTAATGAACTTAGCTCTGGGGGACCAACTGCATTCGATAATGATCTTTGAAAACATCAGTTGGAAGAAAACCCTAATCGAAGTATCAGACATATTCTAAAAAGGCAAAGCTTAACTCAGATATTTCAGTACAGAAACCCAAGAGGGAAATATTGGTTATCACATCTCTATTATCAGGTGCAACATTTAACCTTTTGCAAAAGTCAATCCGCCCTGAATAAAAACTTTCTTTTTCTTTATTGAATTGTCGCATTACATTGAAGATGCGTATTGTATGGTAACAACAAGCAAAAAAACAGAGGTAATTGCACGTGTCCAGATGGTTATCTGCGCGGAAAATGGAATAGGCAAACTGAGTTCTAACTCCGACGGAGGCAGTTCGTATTCACTTCGCACTAATAACATGATCCACGATGTGTAAGAAGAATGGTAGTTGGAGCCGTTTAGTCCTTTCACGCAATCCATATTGGGCGTCGTATTAGGATCCCAGCTCTGCAGAACAAACAATTGCTACAATGATTGAATTTCCATGTATCATTCAACAAATGGGGGGTGCATTGCTGAATGTGTCATACGAAGCAAAATTTCCTTCCACTATTAAAAAACGAAATATTTATCAACACATGTCACAGCAATCTCCGTATCGAAACAAGGACTTCATCTACATAATGTTTTGCTATTGTACATAACAGATATCGTCTTCTCTGAGTTAGTGGATCCTGAAGCAAGAATACCCGCAGACATCGTCAATAACTCGGGAATGTCAATGTTGAATAGAACCAGACATTCCTTTTGTTGAACAGAAACAGCGTTATCCGGCAGCAAGACAATGCAAAGCATTACCCAGCACAATACCGATACAAAATATAATTATTAAGCTTTTACCTTATCCAACTTACTCATCAAATGAAGCACCTCCAGGGTATCATTTGTTTTGATCGCTAGAACATTTTCTCCATACGAGCATATTCAGAAGAAATAAGATGTGCCAATTCACTTCACCCAGCTTTCTTTTCATATAAGCTAACCATGGATTGTCTTTGATATTTCTAAGATTCCTTTACAGTAAGTACTTTCATTTTCGTTGTGCGAGCTTCATATTTCTTTTCTTACCGAATTCCAGTCTCTTAATAATCTTCTCCCCCTGTAATCTCTTTTGGGGAAATTTGTTCTTCGTTCTTTATCTCTCTTTCCTTCTCTATCTCTTCCGCTCTCTCTCTCTCTCTCTCTCTCTCTCTCTCTCTCTCTCTCTCTCTCCTTTTTTCTCTGTTTTTTTTTCTATTTTCTTTTTTCGCTCTCTTCTGTTTTCCTCTGTTTTCTCTCTTTCAACCCTTCTTTCTCTCTCTCTCTTTCTCATGTTCTCCCTTTTTCCTCTCTTTCATTTTCTTTTTTGTCCCCCCCCTCTCTCTCTCTCTCTCTCTCTCTCTCTCTCTCCTTTTTTCTCTGTTTTTTTTCTATTTTCTTTTTTCGCTCTCTTCTGTTTTCCTCTGTTTTCTCTCTTTCAACCCTTCTTTCTCTCTCTCTTTCTCATGTTCTCCTTTTTTCCTCTCTTTCATTTTCTTTTTTGTCCCCCCCCTCTCTCTCTCTCTCTCTCTCTCTCTCTCTCTCTCTCTCTCTCTCTCTCTCTCTCTTTCTTTTCCTGTTTGTTTCCTTCGTAGCTTTCATTTTATTTTTCCGATCTAAACATTAATGGGAAAATATTTACAAGATCTAGACCATATTATCTTGCATATTTCCCTTTCCACAAACTCTCTTTGATCAGTAAATATCCTTACGTCCCAACAATTTTTTTCCATAGAAGAAAGAAGGATAAAGATTTCTTTTTGCTAATCGTATATATCTTTTTCTACCTTTGAAGTTCCGTCTGTGTCTCATTTCTTTCTTCTGAAAGACTGACGTCAACAGAAAATCTACACAATACAGTAGCACTCCTTCAAAGAATCTCTAAGGATTCAAAAGAAAGTTCTTGCAAGCAACTTAACACAACATATTTAACAAGCAATAGACATACACAGCAGACAGTACTCAACATACATTTTTAAAAAAGAGTTTTCATTGAGAATCTTGAATTGAGTTTGATTTGTTTGTCCGCTACACCAAATGATTACAGACACTTGGTCTTATTTCTTGAAATTTTTCATGTCTCAGTCTGATGAAAGAAAAATTGATTCTAATCTTCGACGGGAGTTTTATTTTAAAATGGAATGTTTACGTATTATTAGTGAACGAAGTTCTGATCAACAGTAACCATCCAGCTCAGCAGTTTATAAACTCTAGCACTACTGCAAGAGAAGCCCGTTTTGATCCTGGATAGATGATTGAGAATAATGGATCATCTATCCATGATAATTTGATACTTTGCTAACCTTATTAGTTATAGGGGTGCTTTCAGAGCAAGCTATAGTAGACAAGCCAATCTCTCGGCTCATGACACATATAATGAATCCATTGTTCACTTCAGAAGATTTTGCCAGATTGGGGAAAATAAAAAAAAATAATAAACAGTGCAATTTTCGGAGAGCAATGGTTAAAAGGCTAGTCTCTTAGATCATTAAATGAAATGGGTCTGATGTTCACTACAGGATGGTCCAGATTAAGCCAAGTCTGGGAAAAAACAGAACATGCAACTCATGGAGAGCGATAATCAATTAGTGAGTCACTCAAATCATGACGGGTTCTGCGAGACACATGTTGACTGTAGGGATTCTTGCCAGCTATCTTGTAAATTGAACTTACAATTTGCAGTGAGCCATAGTTAACAAGCTAGTCCTTCAGATAATGACCAGAGTAGTGATTCTTGTGTTCACTGTATGGGGTTTAAGCCAGATTAAGCCTAGTCTGCTAAATAGAATGTGTAGTATGCGGAGGGCCATGGTTAACGAGCTAGTTTCTCAGATCATGACTAACGCAGTGAATATGATGGTAACTGTCGTGGCATTTCGCCAGAGCCAATAGCTGAAACTATCTGTTGGCATGGTTTTTTCTATGATTTAAATTCCAGTTCCTCTTATGTGTTCATAAAGTTATTAAGAAGTACCTTAATGCTATGAAATTGACATCATCTCCTTCAGATTAGGGTTTTATACAACGAAATGATATGACAGGTTTGATAGTTTCCTAACTCCTGAGCATTCAATTATTCGATGACTCATCGTTATTGTCCATAATGATAATTATAATAATAACAATAATGAAGATAATGATGTTGATGATTTACTTAATGCCTATAATAATAATGAGAAGAAGAAGAAGAAGAAGAAGAAGAAGAAGAAGAAGAAGAAGAAGAAGAAGAAGAAGAAGAAGAAGATGAAGAGAGACCAAATTAAACAGCAATAATCTAATAAAAGGAATGAACACCTGGGCGGTATCAGTAGTGAGATACATAGGACTATTCCTAGAATGGACAAAGGAAGAACTCCAATCAATGGACAGGCGAACAAGGAAACTTATGATAATGCATAAAGCCTTACAACCCAGAGATGACACAGATAGACTATACGTTAAGAGAAAAGAAGGTGGCAGGGGGCTCATCAGCATAGAAGACTGTGTCTAGAGAGCTAAAGCAGTCCTAGAAAGATATGTACAAACGAATAGTGAAGAAATCATAAAGAGTGCACGAAACAGCGCAACAAACAATAAAGTAAAAAAACAATGTAACAGCACAACAAACAAGGAAAGAAGAATGGGAAAAGACAAAATTGTACTGGGAGTTCAACAGGCAGAAACAAGCTGTGGCAGACGAAAGATCATGGAAATGGTTACGAAAAGGAAACCTGAAGAGAGAAATGAAATCGCTCATCATGGCAACTCAAAACAAAAGCATCAGGACAAACTATATAAAAACAATAATCGATAGAGCACGGACAAACAGCCAGTGCCGCATATGTGGTGAAAAAGATGTGACCGTAAATCACATAACAAGTGAATGTAGTCAACTCGCCAGTCATGGTGGGTGCACTAGGAACTGTCCCAAAGACACTGAGGGTGAGACTGGAGGAGATCAGGATAAGGGGAAAGATTGAGACTGTACGGACCACAGCACTGCTAGGTACTGCATGGACACTGGGGAAAGTGCTAGAAATATAAAGACTGCAACAATAATTGTTAACAGTGACCTAACAAAAGAAGGAAAATGAAAGCGGAAACGTAAACCACAGCACTGGCATGATAGGCGAAAGAGAGAAAAGATGTTGGCTGAAGACCAGAGGAGACTTATTGTCACTCAGCCTGACCACTGGGCAACCGGTGTGAAACTGTAAATCGCAGTATTACTGTGGCCTATGAGAACTGGGAGAGAAGGGCTGGACACTTGAAGAGACTTGCTGTCACTCAAAGTCCAGCGGTAACCACCAGGCAACTGGTTTGAGATTGCAAATAATAATAATAATAATAATAATAATAATAATAATGATAATAATAATAATAATAACCACGTCACTGGTGGGATGAGAGAGGGATGGAAGTGATGTGGACCTAAGGAGACTTATTGTCACTCAGCCTTCAGCAATGGCCATCAGGCAACTGGTGTGAAGCTGTAAAACACAGTATCGCTGTGGTCTATGAGAATGTGAAGAGGAGGGCTTGAAACTTGAGGAGACTTACTGTCAGTCAACCTCCAGCAGCAACCACCAGGCAACTCATATGAAATTGCAAATAATAATAATAATGATAATAATGATAATAACCACAAACTTCTCTGGGACTTTGACATCGAAACTGACCTCCTCATCCAGGCAAGAAGACCATACTTGGTCATTGTAGACAAGAAAAGGAAAACCTGCCAAATAGTAGACGTGGCTGTACCTGCAGACCATAGAGTGAAGAGGAAGGAGAGTGAGAAACGGGGAAAATACCAGGACCTAGCAAGAGAATTGAGGAAGATGTGGAACGGTCATGGTGGGCGCACTAGGAACTGTCTCAAAAACGCTGAGGGTGAGACTGGAGGAGATCGGGATTAGAGGAAGGATTGAGACTGCACAAACCACAGCACTA
The DNA here is from genome assembly GCA_963457665.1 of Thysanoteuthis rhombus. Classification (NCBI taxonomy): domain Eukaryota; kingdom Metazoa; phylum Mollusca; class Cephalopoda; order Oegopsida; family Thysanoteuthidae; genus Thysanoteuthis; species Thysanoteuthis major. The sequence continues at coordinate 47,542,130 of OY735206.1, forward strand.
CAGGGAACTGTATGGATACTGAGGAAAGTGCAAGAAATATAAGGACTATAACGTTAACTGTCAATAGTGACCCAACGGAGAAAGAAATGAAAGCGGAAACGCAAATTGTACGACTGACATGATAGGCGAAAGAGAGAAGAGATGCTGGCTGAAAGCCTGAGGAGACTTATTGTCACTCAGCCTCCAGCGATGACCACTGGGTAACCGGTGTGAAACTGTAAATCGCAGAATTAATTACTGCGACCTATGAGTACTAGGAGAGGAGGGCTGGAGACTTGAGGAGACTTGCTGTCACTCAAACTCCAGCGGTTACCACCAGGCAACTGGTGTGAGATTCAAAATAATAATAATGATAATAATTGTAGTAATAATAATAATAATAATAATAATAATAATAATAATAATAATAATAATAATGATGATGATGATGATGATGGACGTTTAAAGTCAATGTAACAGCCTTTTCCGCTCCTGCAGGTTGGGAAAATGGTTTGCTGGCAAAGGTTTAACTCATCCATTTTTTCCGCATAACTAGTGAATGTACAGTCATGGATGAGATATTTTGTCAAACAGAACAAAAGGAGAATTAAATCCATGATTTTCCAAATGCAGCAGTATGTAGTAAACCTATACAACTGCGATCAGAATTTAAACTCAGCTAATAACTGTTAGGCTGTAAAGTGCCTCCTGGTAACGCTGATTTAACCACATCTAAATACAATCGATGAAATATCTGCCTGTCTATCCGTCTGAGTGTGGGTGTACAGTGATTGCTCCACAACTGGCCCCCGTTAGAAGATATTATTGGTCAGATATATTAGTCAGCGCGAAGGGCAGTGTAATGTCTATATTGTCTAGATTGAAGTCGTTTGGAACAGCGGTTCTGGGGTAATCTAATAAAAATAAATGAAAATACAGATGATTCATGCAAAATTTATAGATCTACATTTAGATCTAAAATATCTAAATTGGTACCATCAAAAAGGAGTAGCCGAAATGCTTCAAAGCCGTACTTTTGCACGACAGATGGGAAATCATTTAACACTTATGGCCGACTGCTCTGCATACTATAGAGTCCGACCCCTTCCAAACATGCACTTTTAGGACAGTTATCAAAATGAGAATGTTTTGATACTAGTTATCCTGTCCATGCTGCTGTTCCTACTCGTTGCAGTCGTCAGGATTTCTGACATCCCCACAACATACCAACCCAACATACTCGAGATTCAATGTCCACCAATCAGCATACTTACAGTAAGCGTACTTTTTCAAGTATGAAACTTTCGACATAGACACATCAACTCTACTGTCATGAGTTTCTCTATTTCCACTGTTCTATTTAATAACTCCACTGGATGGAAACCGTTTGGTTGACTGGTGATAACAAAAACTAAATAAGTCCGTTCAAATCTAAAGATCTTTGTGCACGCCTGACCGGGACCATAAGAGAAACAGTCATCAGATGAGATTGCTGCTGGGATATGAATTAAATTTTCGCTGGACTCTTGATTGAAACAACTGCTAGAAGGCTTGTATGATAGGATAACTAGGGAGATTGTTTGATTAATATTGACCTATTTTTGAGGATTCGACTGGTGACTTGATAGGATGTTCCGAGATTAAAGTCCCGATATGCAGACGTATTTACATATTTCATACAATTTGTAAGACTGCTGGTGCTGTCTTTTCCATTGTTGTTCGAAATATGGTCGTTCGAGTCGATTTTATTGCTTCTAGAGAAGGGGTATTGAAATAAACATTACTTGCTCGGATAAGGAAACGCAAATAAAAAATCTACTGACTAGAGATGATTTCGATTAGCCTTGGCATTGGAAAGATTGAAAGAAATAATATTTTTGCGAAGAGACATGAATTTTTCGATAAACAATATCTGTAAGAAATATGCAGATACAAAAAGTGAATATGATAAGACAACAACGACTGTGGATGTTATTTAATAAACAATACGGATTCGCTATTACAGTCAATAATCAGACTATCTTGGCGTTAAAATTTGATGTCGGGTGAAAGAAAATTCGATCGAAGAAGGAATACGGTCGGAATAAATTCTATTTTGACATCGCTGGCGTTTTCCATTGAAAAACATTCAGGATAGAATGAAAAATATCTAGAAACATGTGGATTCTGGAAAATCTATATGCTTTCAATAAAACTTCCTCCCAAAAATAGATATTAACATCAAATTAGAAAAATATCGTGCAAATTTACAAGGCTTGGGCTTTGAGAGTTGATTGCCCAAGGAGTTGCTTGCCTGGTCACATCAGTCAGCATTATTTTTTTCTAATTCAAAACGATTTTTTTTTTAATTCAGCAAACTTTTTTTCGATCCAGTCAGTAAACCTGTTTCCTTCGCCCAAACTTTAATGCACTGTGGGTCTTTTGCCTTTGATTGAACTTTGAATGTTGATCAATGGAAAGAAAAAAATCAGTTATGCTACAAGAGATGGTCGCACTTCTAAGAACAGGGGGTTTGCAGCTTGACAAGCAAACCTTTGACGAGTTTGAATCGATTCGTTGAGGCTCACCTAGGCCTAACGTTGAGGAAGGATTAATTTGTGCTGATGTCAAGAACAATAAAAGGATTGGTTGTCAACGTAAATGAAGGCTGCGCAAACGGTTTTCGTTGTTTTTCTAAGAATCGATATTTACCGGACAGGCCACACACACACACACACACACACACATATATATATATATATATATATATATATATATATATATATATATATATATATATATATATATATATATTATTGTGTCATCCACAGCTGTTTCGTTGTGTTACAACTCTTCAGTGTGGCTATAGACTTTCCATTATCCCCTCCAGTACCTGGAGGCAGGGTTGAAACTTTCACTTCAGACCTAGAGGCCGATATCCAAACTCTCAGTTACGGAACTGGACGGTCAGTAAGGCTGAATTTAAGCGATATATTTATCATAGGATAATGACATAATAATAAATTCCACCAGAATGCTTTATTCCCATGGAAGAGCATTGCATATATATATATATATATATATATATATATATATATATATATATATATATATATATATATATATATATAATATATATATATGCTGCATTCTTCAGACCAATCAACTTGAAACTATTTCTTGTTCTATTCTATGCAGCGCACAGTGGTTTAAACAAGTTGTAAGTATTAAACAGTTTGTTGAAGTTTGTTTCTTTTTATTTATCTAATTCCAACATCAAAATCATTCTTGTGGGATTAAATACACAATTTACCTGAAAGGTATCGTTAGTCACGGGAAGCGCAGGAAAATCCGTTGATGATTGAATTATAATCCTACAAATTTCTATCAATAAATGATTTAATCAAAAACATGATGGAAACTATGCAGAGTGAGTGGCACATTGAAACCATTTAACCAAGGTGATACAAAAAAACTTGATGCTCATAAGCTTCCGAAATGAGTCAATAGAATTTGCAAAACTCAGGTGAACCAAGTTCTGTTGACAACAGAAGCCATGATAGCACATCTCTAGCTGATGGCGTTGAAAAAAATAATCCTATCAATGAAAAGAGGAAGAGAACATGCACCGAGGAAACCGGTATCAAGTGGAAGATGAAAAATTCTATCAGATTTCGCTGCAGAATATCGGGTGAATATTGAATATAAAAAAAATGGCCATTGAAGAATTTCTGCTCGGGGTTTTCATCACTTTAGAGGAATCAGTCACATTCCGATTTTTTATTCACTTGTCTATTCAAGTATGTTCATATCTATCTATTTATCGATCTATTTATCTATCTTATATATCTATCTATCTCGGTTTGTTAATGTGTGCCGATCTCAATTTCGTCATATCTCTCTTTTTACTTATTCATCTCAGTCTTTGCATGTCTATTAATCTATTTCCATCCTATTTATCTGTAGATTTATTGATTAATCTATTTCAGTTTGTCCATATCTATCTATCTATCTATCTGTCTATTTGGGGACCAGGTTTTTCATGAAAATATAATAATTTCAGAAATTATTGAACATTTTAGGTGGAAACGAAATAAATCCATACACTTAACAGAAAAAAAATGGCATGGATATTTTCTGGAGAATTTCATAGAAGTAAAATAAAAAAAAAAGTTTGTAATCCTGAAAATATCAGATCACTCAGTTTGCAGTCTCGTTCAAAAAATGGCTTTTATATTTTATATTAATAGCTGATGTACTCGTCTACGCCGGGTGGAATGTCAGTACTCGGATTGCAGCCAATCATCATGATAGTAAAACTAATGCTCAGTACTGATGCTGAGATAGTAAATGTTCATTCCATGCTGGTGTAATTGTAAGAACGTCTACTTAAAGTATTACCAATGACGGTGGTCGAACGCAAGTGCAAGTCAGGATTCCGAATGCTTATTTTTGAGGTCAAGATTTGTGGAAATCACTACTCTGATTTTTCCGTATTCGACTTGTTCTGGGCGATGGTAATTCTAACTAATACCTATATGTGAAATGTCTCATAAATACACATATCAAAGTATCAAACAATGTCTGTTGTATTGTAGTCATCTGCAAATCAGTTATGGTGTGTATAACAACATCTTGATTTTAATGAATGCTCAGTTATCAGATCTTCCGGAAAGGTTACATAATTACTACGGCTAAATTGCAAGTGGGAATTCGAGGCATGTATTTTTCTGACTAAAAATAGTGACGGGAAATCATTCGAAAAAAACCCTGCCGGTCTTTAAATTTGAGAGCAAACTGCTCGTTCTGGCTGCTGATAATATTCTCACTCCATTATGTATATATAAGTTCACCATAATAATTCGATGCACGAAACACCTGATCCATATATCATGCAAATACTTTATCATCATCATCTTCATCATCATCATTTTAATATTCAGTCCATTGCGTCTGACAAGCGAATGTCCGTCCCAGACGTAAACGTCAGAAAAATTCATGTGCATATGACAGGTTATATATACGTCTTAAAAACATTAGGAACTTTTTCCTTCTTATCGATGCAGGAACCAATCTTCCAGAAAGCTGGTTAGGGAAAAAAAACTTGGAGCGTTTCTAAAAAAAATAAATGTATTTCGTAAACATTGCAAAATATTTCTCAAAGTAATGATGGTTTCCATTCATATTTTCACGCCAGGAGATATCAAGCGGTTTCCCTGGGTCTGAGTGACGGTCTCAAATCTCTTGCACCTTTCTCAGTATCCTTACTACCTTTGATAACGGTTTTGGATAGTTTCAACTTGTCATCTTTTCTCCCATTCTTCAAGACGTATGGCAAGGGTCTTCGAAGGGTCTCACAGAATATTGTTGTCATCAGCTTGGCCATTGCCGATCGTTGTTGTCATCAGTACGTTCCTGGTGTAGTGTTTCAATGGGCCCTGTTGACTGCTAATCGTAGTCGTCAGTCTTTGAGGTACATCTCCCAAGTCATCACGTGAGCTCCTCGCATTCTTCACATTAGCTTTGGTCTTCTCATAAGAGTCATTAAACTCTTCTTTATTGAAAGGGAGCCGGTAACTAAATGGAATGAAGGAGAAAACTATCTTTAAAAAAAAGTCTTCATATATCTCTGTTATTATTTGTATTCGTTGAGTTTTTAGAATGGTATTAGCTGGCGGTTTTTATAGAGCAAATAATCTCCAGTACTCTTCCTAGCATTCGTACCAACTTTATTCAGGCTGTTATCTAGATGATCTCAGATCTTCTACCAAAGATTTTTGATCGTTCCAATATTTTTGTATGCTCTCCAATAATGATGGATACAATTGTTACAATCATGTTCCACATCTTTTTTCCCTCTTGCAAAATCTGCAAATGCTTATCATGTTCGTTATTCTTTCAATTTTACTGATGTCTACTGGAACCGTTAGATTCATAATCTGAAAGACTTTCTTATCTTTGGTTACAATGACTTGAATTTCAAATTTTTATTCAATCTTACTCAGTGGTCTTCTGGAACAGTATCATCTACTATCTGAAGGATTTTCTTGTCTTTGTTCACGATAAGATCTGTTCTTGCGGGTTAGATTGAGCGATCCGTTTGAATTTCAGTTAGCCTGGATTAGATTACTTCGTTTGATTTCCAATTCCTAGAGAATTTTAATTTTCCTCTTCTCTATAACATATTCCAGATTTTATATATACCATTGGTTTACATGGTCAAATTACAGTCGTTTGCAAAATTCCACGTGGATTACCTTTCCAACATATTTTCGTCTATTTTTGTACTCCGTCTCAACTAATAGGTTGTGTGTCCTTATTATATTATTTACGGTTCCATCTCTATTTATACATCGTTAACATTTACTATTTTGCTTTATCCTGTCCATCTCAACCATAATATAATTATTCTGTGTCACTATTAGTGAAGATTTGGTTTCTCTTTTCGAACGTCCTTTCGTAACTATATCCATATCACCTCATTTGATATTCATCATATCTGTCTCTTGAAACCTCCACGGAGTTCCTTAGAATTTTTGGTTGCTCAATTCAGTGTTATCTGATCTAATATCTGTCTTTAAACCAGCGCTACTGCGACTTTTGGCTGCCATGTGTAATCCTTCTTTACTCTCGTGAAGTCCTCAGTTCCTTTGAAATCCTTAATGCTAACGAGTCCCTTCTCTCTCTCTCTCTCTCTCTCTCTCCCCCCCTCTCTCTCTCTCTCTCTCTCTCTCTCTCTCTCTCTCTCTCCTTTTCACATGCAATCTATTAACTTCATCTTTTGCGTGGAACCCTTAATGCATCGTCTTTTTCATTCTTTGATCTTTATTTAGCCGTTTTTCCCTCTTGTTAAGCTTAGGAGAAGTCTCAGGCAAAAATAATTACAAACTGAGGATGTCAGGTCTGAGGGATACGTCACATGTGGGAAAAAAACCATGTCGTATGGACCCGTTTTCCTCCTTTGAAAATAATTTCCTAAAGCAGGCAAAAGACGCAATAAAGTGAAGTGATTCATCATCATCATTATCATCAGCTCTTTAGCATTTATTGTCAGTCTTGAATCTCCCCTGAGATTAGCAAGACTTCTTTCTCATGGGCGTCGCGGAGCCAATACTATCTGCACTTGTCGAATTCGTCACGTCATCTTATATTTTGCCGGCCACAGTTTTGTATAGGACATCTGGGGGATCCACATTGTCAGTAATGATGTCAATCGTCTGATATTTAAGCAGCATGTCCAGCCAATCACCATTCGATTTTTTTCATGGTTTCTATGATATATCCGATCTCTGATTTTTCTCTACTATACTGCGCTGTTTTGTGATCTCTCCAGGTAATGTTGAACATTATTATCTCATGAGTTTGGTTGCATGGCTGCATGGTTCTCAGTTAGAGGGTCAATCGTTTTGTTATACTTCATGTTCCAGCTCCATAGGTGACTATCAGGGGGTTTCGTTCACAAACAATAAAGAACTTCATAAACTTAAATTTTGAAGATTTCTTCCTGATAAATACATTATTATTGTTATCATTATTATTATTATTATCATTATTATTTGGAATCTCACACCAACTGCCTGGTGGTAACCGCTGGAGTTTGAGTGACAGCAAGTCTCCTCAAGTCTCCAGCCTTCCTCTTTATACTCTCAAAGTTCACAGCAGTTATGTGGATAACGATTTCACGCCAGTTGCTTGAACTTCATAGGAGTGACAGTAATCCTCTCCAGGTGTCCAGCCCTCCACTCATATCGTCCTCTCCTGTCACAGCAGCGCTATGATTTTTACTGTCCCCACCATGCGTTTTTCTCGGCAGCAGGGGGTCGTACGTCTCACATTTCCAGTACTCTCCTCAGTATTCTTGTAGTAGTGCAGTGGTCTATATAGTCTCATCCTTTTTTTTATCCCCAGTCTCTCCCGTTTCGCTTTCAGTATCTTTGGTACGGTTCCAAGTACCTCAACTATGAATGATGCTACCCTGACTTTGATGTTCAACACTTTTTTCCAGTTCCCTTGCAAGGGTCTGGTATTTACCAAGATTTTCACTCTCTTTCGTATCTATTCTGTTATCTGCAGGCACGTCCACGTCTATTATTTGGCAGGTTCTTCTCTTGTCTACAATTACCCGGTCCAATCTCTTGGCTTGGATGGTGCAGTCAGTTTGGATGTTAAAGTCCCAGAGTAATTTATGGCTTCCATTTTCCAGGGCTGTCTTCGATTTGTGCCGATACCACTTTTCTGCGTGGTTGATTCCCATTTGTTTGCTCAGTTCCTTGTGTATCTCTCTTGCCTCCCTGTCGTGTCTGTTTTTATACTCTTTCTGGGCAAATTGAATACATTCACTGGTCATGTGGTTTACAGTCTCACACCTTTCACCACATAGGGAGCATTCGCTGTTCCTTTTGGTTCTGTCGATTTTTGCTTTTTTTAATCATCATCATTATTATTATTATTATTATTATTATTATTATTATTATTATCATTATTATTATTATTATTATTATTATTATTATTATTATTATTATTTCGAATCTCACACTAGTTGACTGGCGGTAACCGCTGGAGTTTGAGTGACAGCAAGTCTCCTCAGATCTCCAGCCCTCCTCCCCTAGTACTCATGGGTCGCAGTAGTTCTGTGATTTACAGTTTCACACCGGTTGCGGAAGGCTGAGTGACAATAAGTCTCCTCAGGTCTTCAGCTAACGTCTCCTCCCTTTTTCACCTCTTATGTCAGGGCTAAAATTCGTTGCAGTATTTATATCTCTAGCACCTTCCTCAATATCCGTGCAGTTCCCAGTAGTGCTGTGGTCTGTACGCTCTCAATCCTTCCCCTGATCCCGATCTCCTCCATTCTCACCTTCAGCGTTTTAGGACGGTTCCTAGTGCGTCCACTATGACCGGTACTACCCTGGTTTTCATGTTCCACATCTTCTTTAACTTTATTGCTAGGTCCTGGTATTTTTCCCGTTTCTCACTCTCCATCTTTTTAACTCTATGGTCTCTTCCCTTTTTCACCTCTTATGTCAAGGCTAAAATTCGTAGCAGTATTTATATCTCTAGCACCTTCCTCAGTATCCGTGCAGTTCTCAGTTGTGCTGTGGTCTGTACAGTCTCAACCCTTCCCCTTATCCTGATCTCCTCCAGTCTCGCCCTCAGTGTCTTTGGGACAGTTCCCAGTGCGCCCACTATGACCGGTACTACCCTGGCTTTCATGTTCTACATCTTCCTCAATTCTCTCGCTAGGTCCTGGTATTTTTCCCGTTTCTCACTTTCCTTCCTCTTTACCCTATGGTCTGCAGGTACAGCCACGTTTACTATTCGGCAGGTCTTCCTCTTCTCGTCTATAATTACCAAGTCCTGTCTTCTGGCCTGGATGAGGTGGCCAGTTTGGATGTCAAAGTCCCAGAGTAGTTTGTGGTTGCCATTCTCCAGGGTTACCTCCGGCTTGTGCTGATACCACTTCTCGGCATGGTTGAATCCCATTCGTTTGCTCAGTTCCCAGTGTATCATTGTTGCTACTCTATCGTGTCTGTTCTTATATTCCTTCTTGACGAGTTGACTACATTCACTAGTTATTTAGTTTACTGTCTCATCTCTTTCACCGCACATGCGGCATTTGCTGTTTGTCTGTGTTCTGTCAATTTTTTTTTTATGTAGTTTGTCCTGATGCTTTTGTTTTGTGCTGCCATAATGAGCGATTCCGTTTCTCTCTTCAGGTTTCCTTTTCATAACCATGTCCATGATTTCTTGTCTCCCACATCTTGTATTTGCCTTTTAAACTCTCCATACAATTTTTTCTTTCCCCACTTTTCTTTTCTTGTTTGCTGTGCTGTTCCATTGTTTTCTACTTTGTTGTTTGTTGTGCTGCCTCGCGCACTCTTTTTATTATTATTTTTATTATTGTTATTGTTGGTGGTGGTAGTGTGATGGTGTTGTTGTTGTCGTTATTTTTGTTGCTATCTTTTTAGGCATTGGCCTATGTATGCACACACACACATACACACACACACACACATATATATATATATATATATATATATATATATATATATATATATATAATGTGAGAGCATCAATAAATTCCAAGCTTAAGGATGGAAAAAGCATTTATTTTAACCACATAGATCTATTTTCAAAATAATCTTTCCTGTAATTCAGCTTTCAGACTTATTGATGTAGCCTACCATGTGAGTGTGGTAGTGCATTTGTTGTGTGTGTGTGTGTGTATTTCGATGCATGTAAGTTTAAATGAATCTGTTTTGTGGGCATCCAAAGGTAAGTTTATCAATCGAAACCTTTTAACAGAGTTTGAGAAGGAATTCTTGCCGTGGCATCGGTAAAACAAAAGTTTTCTCAGCCAAAAATAACTTATTCTTCGCAAACACAAATTATGGATGACGCGTGTAGATTTGACAGGCCAGAAAAGCACATTGATATCAGTCTATGTGAATGGCCAGCGTTCTATCTCTACAGACAATGGGACGGCATGCTTGTGCGAGGCGTATGGAGATCGTGGGATGTCCAGTTGTCAGATTCCCACCCTCAGTCTTGCTGATGGGGTTCAGAGGAAAAGAAAGAGAGCTATACGTCTTGCAAGAGTTCGGTCCCAGAAGCAGCTGGAAAGACGTTAAATTGGGTGTCAAAACTGCCTCAAAGGGGCTCTACTCCCTCAGAGTTGTTTTTCTCGTAGACTGTTTGCTTTCTGAATCCGCTCCGCTATATTTACCTATAAATAGTGGTGGAGTGAAGAGATGGATTTATACCCTTCTGATAAACAGCCCCAATCGGAGTTTGAACTTGCTGTTATTGCACATCTTATATACGAACGGAGAAAAAAATATTTTAAGATTAGTGAGATACTCTGCTGTGACGGACAACGACCTTGTTTCTTTTGTTCTATACAGTAACGGGTCGATTTAACGAAGTAATAAAGGCCGTAGGATGTGCAAATGGAAAAGCAGTTAACGACATATGCAATTTGCACTTATGCTCTTGAAAAAGGCATGTATCTACCTTTTCCCCCTGTTATTAGCCAGTGAGGCAGGATATATCCCCCCACTTGGGACCTTATGCCTTAAAAAGTTAAACATAGTAATATCGATTTTTTTATATTATGAATGAATTTGAAATATTATCAAATAATAAAAGTCATTTACACCAGTATTGTGCTTCAGAGTAGAAAAAAAATCCAAAAGTGGGTGTATTACTCATGATTTCTGGTACAAGGTATTCCTCGGATAAATGTGATTCTACTTTGATCTCAGAGTATTTTATTTCATTTTATTTTCTAGCACAGTCTTTGGTTTGATATCATAACGTTTGTTTACACGGCCCATGTCAAGCTCTTCGTGCAATTCCCATAGGCGACTGGAAGAAGTCTTCGATACCTATCGAGTCTTACCCTCCTTCTTTTCTCTTTATATAGAGTCTGGCGGAGTACTTATTAATTTTGTTGTTTTGCTCTTTTTTGAGCTGTTGTCACAATTTTTTTTAAATCGACGCCATAACCCTCGTCGTCGAAATTATTCCACGGGTGTTGACAACTAAGATTATCAATTAGCCTATGCCTTTGCTCATCTCTCAGTCCGTATATTTTCCTTCTTCCTCCCTTACCTTTTCGAATCTACGTTACTAGTCCATAACATTATCTACATGTGATAAAAACAAGGAAAATTTCCCAACGCATCTGTAAACTCTTCAACTGCCTTTTATTCCCTCAGCATTCTTATCCTTTAATCGAACTATCTTCCTTTTCTACTCTCGGTTTTCCTAAAAATGCATTGAACTGTACAACTTTTTCCCTCCGCTCTCTCTTCCTAATCTATCAGTGAACTACCTAAGTTTCATTCTTTGACTACTTTTCTTCTTCTTCTCTTCGTCCCTCTCCCTTCCTACCCTCTTATAGGACTTACTTTCTTCTCTTTTCTCTCTGTTCCAATACTGTCAGTAGACTATCGAACTTTCTTTTACCCTCTGTTTTTCTTTTCTTTCAGTAAGCTACCTAATTTCATTTTCTTTTTTTGTTCTTAAATACGTAACACCAAATTCAGTGGTGAATAAAGTAATATTTTATCAATTTTATAGCAATAAAAGAAGTCGTACAATTTCATAAAATATAACTTCAGTTTGCTAGAACGAATCTTGACGCTTATTTCCCCACGAATCAAGTAACGTGACAAATATGGGGAAACAGACAATGATAACCCATTTTATAGACTAGTCTTGACAACTGACGTTTGCTTCATTCAAATTTCTGCATCCTAAAGTACCATCTTTCGTGATTAGCCAGTTGGTTAAAAAAATGACTAATCAGAGCAAACGGTCGTAGGCCATGACAAGCGGAGTAATAGTTTTTGATCATTATTTTTTTTCTTTCGTTTTAGTTCGTTTTTATTTTGTTTTTTCACGAAGATGAAAATTTTCTCAATCTAATCACACACTGTACTTCTCTCTCTCTCTCTCTCTCTTCCTCTCTCTCTCTCTTCCTCTCTCTCTCTCTATCTATCTATCTATTAATATATATATATATATATATATATATATATATTTATATACATGATCGTATTTGTTTTCATTCACTCCTATGACTTTTTCTTTTTTAGATCATCCAAATAATTATATTTGGTGGCTTCCGTCGGAAATTAGATGATCCCAAATGTCTAAAGATCTCCGACACTTTCGCGGACATATTGCCTCCGCTTGGTTAGTTTCCTATGTTTTCTCCTTACTTCAAACAATACTTGACAGTTCTGATTTTCCTATGTTCTTTTAGTTCCTATTTTGAACTATGATCTCCCCTTTCCGAAAACACAACTCGACAATTAAAGCGATGACAGCTACTTTCTTTCAGCAGTCTGTTGGCAGTTCTGATGTTAATTTTTTTTTTCTGTGAACCCATGCATACACATGAGCACAAATACATACAGTCACTTTTGGCTATCTAAAGAGAGAAAAGGAGAGACGTAAAGGATGAGAGAGAGGGGGGGTCATTGACCAGACGGAACACATCTATATAACATCACCCAATTAGGAACAAACGCTTTTACAGACGTGCACAATTGACTCTTCCTCTCTCATCAGTCTCATAGGTATACATACATATGCACACACACACAAACACATACACACACTCACATAAACACACGCGCACACACTAGGATTCCCCACTTTTTGGCCTTCTACATCCACACGACCTGTTTAGATACTAAATTTCCCGAAAGTATTTCATGATATAAATGGAGTCGATGATTATTCCGCTGAATATAAACTTTTAACCTCTACTTTGTATGTACGTCCTTGTGTGAATGTGCGTGTTTATGTATTTCCTTCGGATTTTTTGCGTAATTGTTTAGAATAATTGTTTGGTGAGTACCCTAAGATGGCGATTTCTTGTATTGCCACCTGTATCAATCGTCACTAGTACTCCACTGATGTGGCTCCGTACCAAGTAGTACTAAGCTTACTAAATAATTACAGTGCACCTCGTTGTGGAAGAAAGGTCAGCATACTCGTCTGGAAGATCAGTTCAACTTTAGTGAGTTCGGTCCCCGGTGGGTGCCTGACATTGGATACATCCACTCAGAATAAGATAGGATGAATGAAGACCAATTATGATATTATTATTTGAGTTGATGGTGATGGTGGTGGTCTTTGTCGTATTATTTGTGGTGGTGTTGGTGGTGGTGATGTGCAGCATATGTAGCAAAAATAGAAAAACTAAAAAGTTTCAATGGCCTTATATCCCACTATTACTGTTTGAATAGACCAAAGCCATTTTTTTTACTGGCGTCTGCACAATATCATTATATGGATTCAATTTAATTAAAAAGGAAGGAAAATAAACTAGTGCCTCAAGAAATTATCTGGACAAATATTTTCATATTCGTAAAATAAATGCCAGACAACAAAATATAACATAATTTCTAAGGATTTCTAAGAATGATCTATTGACATGATTAAAATTTTCTGTCCATAGGCCGTTAACGGAGAGTCTCTTTCAATACAACTAGTTTAAAATCACGGTTCTTCAGAACATTATAATGTCAAAAAGCATATCAATAAGATTTTTTCGTATCAATACTCTTATAACAGCATCAAAAAGCTGAAACCGTGCAATCCAAGAAATACATCCTGTCATAATGAATTTACAGTATAAGAAGTTTACATATGTAATTTCATTACTATAATTATTTCTTCATTGTATGTCACACTCGTGTAACCTTTTGTCTGACAAAGATAAGCTGAGCCTAGTAAATACCTATATCATATACTTCCATAGTTTTAATGAAGCTTTGCTTATTTATTTTCAACATTGATTATTGTGATGATCTTCTCTTTTGCGCTCTATTTCCGTATCTATCTATCTTTTTTTATCTATCTATCTGTCTATCTGTTTGTCAATCTATCTACCTGCGTCTATGTTTGTTCATTTATACGTCTTTATGTCCGTCTGTTTGCCTATCTGCCTCTTAACCTATCTGTTTATGTATCCCTCAACCTTTATATGTCGGCTCGTCTGTCAATTTATTTGCATGTACGGACCTATCCGTCGGTGTATCTTTATATCTAACCGTCTATCTATCCGTCTGTCTATCCTACAAAACTTTCTTTGGGATTGCCTGGAACTTTAAAGCCGCTGATATTAATGGGATCTCTTTGGTTAGAGTGATTCATGCGGTGTCTGGCCAAAGTATGTATCTTCTGGGAAATCAAACGCTTGAAGAGAACGTCTGCTTCTTTCCGTCCTACAGATATTCTCTTTAATGGATGCAGCTGTGTATAAGTTTGTATGACCTCATCTTGTATTACTACTTTCAGTCGACAATGCAATTAAAGTAGATATTTGATATCTCCAAAGATGTGCACACTTTCAATAGGGAAAAAGGCTGTGATGTGCAATTAAAGTTTTTGGACGTTTCGAATTCAGCAAAATCGCTATTTCTTTTCTAACATTTTAATCTTACTTCTTTTAAATCATAAGAATAATCGTGACAAATAACTGACAACTATTTTAACGTTTGAAATTACGGACAAATGTTATAATTGATTTTTAAAAGAAGACGGACACAAGAAAATAATAAATGCTAGACGAGGTAGATATAATTTAGGGGTGATTATAGGTTATATACAAATAGTATTTTTTTTATCCTCACCATTGAGGAGAAGGTTTGCCAGAAATCATCGGTGATAGGGCCTTCATTAAACTGTGATACTAATAAGAAAAAGCCTTACAACACATGTGTGGACACTCTCCTTAGGGGTTACTCAATCGATGATGAGACACCATTTTGTGAGCCTGTGTACTATCTGACAGTCACGCCCACAATGATAGAGCTAGTCATTCTTCTTGAGCAAGGTTTCCAGCAAAACACAGGTATGTACACCCCGCTACGAGCTAGATTTGTTTCTTGCCAATCTTGAATTTCCCAAAGAAATTTCAGACCCTGGATGAGATTAAAGTGAATGCAACAGGGGAACAGATCTCGACTCAAAAATATTACATGACTTCAGAGGACTGTATCAAAAAATGTAAGGGACACTAGAATAGATATGCGAGGTCTGGAGAAGAGTATTTGAAGGGAACTGAGGTGTCTTTGCCGTAAGTTAGCAATCTTTCCGTTAATATCAGATGGTTGTACACTTTCGAAAAGTATACATGGTAAGGATGATAATTGTTTCGATTTCTAACTGAGACCATATTAGTTACATGATTGGTCTAGTCATAGAAACTTTGTCAGTTGTCGAAAAAGACAATAAAATATGTTTCCTTCAAAAAAAGATTTTTAAAGGGTGTCTATCTTGAACTTTGGGAAGCATAAACTGGACTTCAAATTCTTGACTCTGCCATTTTTCTTTGTTATTTTCAGTTATTTTCTTCATCATCATCATTCTTTCAACGTCCGTCGTTGGATATATACCTTCCCCAGGATTCACCATACTTCTCTATCATGGGCGTCACAGAGCCAGTACTTTCTGAATTTGTCTAGGTCGTCTTTCCATCTAATATTCTGCCGGTCTCGGTTCCGCATGTGATCTCAGGGGGTTCCATGTCGTGAGTCACAATGTCCATCAGTTGTCCGCCATTCGTGCAACATGGCCAACCCACTGCCATTTGAGATTTTTCATGGATTCTATGATGTCCCTGACTCTTGTCTCTCCTCGGATGTACTGTACTCTCTTGAGGTCTCTCCATGTGAGGCCTCGCATAATTCTTTCATGTGCATGTTGCATAGTTCTCAATTTGCGCCGATTAGGAATGTGCCAAAAGAGGATTGGATATGCTATACCAGTGATTCAGCCCGCAGGACTACCCTGTTAAGAATTACGTTACAGTTGGCACCCAGGTTTCAATTATTGTAATTGAACAATTTTGAGTGATGTGAAAAAATGCAGTTCCTCCGAGGATCTGCAGTCATGATTTGTGCTTGGGTTTCTCACCGTTTGCTCCACTCTCACGTCCCTCTCTGCCTAGGTCCAGCGAAAAGATTAGGTCAAGATGATTGGAGACAGAGCGAGATCCATTGGATGATCAGGGCGCTCTGTATATCATACTGTGCTCTTTGCTTTCCACAATGTGTTGCTGGCTGTGAGTAAGCCTGCTACCTAGTCTACAATCAGAATTGTCCGTCACCTAAACTGTTTGCCAACCATGACAAGAGATCCGAGTCGGTCCTCCTATTTACCAAATAATTAGATGGGGAGCAAAATATGGATCCTTTCCATTCCCGGAGTGCAAAGTAAATGCAAATGGTCTCAATTCAAGTTTGAACTCGTTTCACCGATTTAACCCTTCGTTTCGTAAACTGTTAGTTCACTCGCACCTCCATGATTTCCCCTCATAGTTATAAAACCATAGCATCAGGTAATTTGCTCAATAGTGTTCGGTTTAATCAAGCTTGCATGAAATTAAAATAGTTAAAATATGTGATCAGCAAAGAATGGAATATATGGAACCATTTTGAGGCTAATTAACGCAGATGGGAAGGTGGGAAAGGAACCCCATAAATATATCTATGCAGATCAATCGGGAGAGAGATAAAAGAGAGATAAAAGTTGAAGATGCATACACGAGAAAGAGCTTGAATCTGCCAAGAGTTCAATCAAATATCAACCATAGTTATGTCACACATCGTTTTATGCTAGTGAAACTGAAATTTTCAAAAAATATATCCGAATGTGATACGTGCTCTAGCCGCAATGAACATTTTTAATCTTGCTGAACATAATACTATGGCCTGAATGAAGCAGAAAATATGCCCAAATAGGGAACGAAAGAGAGATAGAGATAATTGCTAATATTGTTATGACTTCAAAATCATATAAATTGCAGAATGACATATTTTTGCATCGCATAAATATTCGAGTTCAGAGAATATCTGAATGTTTTCCCACAAGTGTGTATCCATGTTTTTGTACATAGAAAGGGTGAAAAGAAACATTTCATTCAGTAATAGATAAGTTAATATCAAACACGTACGGAAGTTGACTGAGAATGATGAAGGAAAACTAATAAAAACAAATATATAGTTTGATTCTATTACTTACATATGAACTCCAACTTTTGACATCGGAGATATTGAATATTTCCGAACTAATTAAGTGACAGTCTTGATAAAGAGAACTTGATGTAAAGCTATCAATTGATTGCCTATGTCGCAAGGCATTGCTAGTAGGTTTTATCCTTTGTGTAAGCTTTATTTTGTTGATCCTGTGTCAGTATTGGTACATTCTAAGAAATATCCCTTGGGAAGATAGCGATGGAAACAAATAAAAGTCTTCGATGAATAATAACCTTGTACAAGCTATTTGAAAATATATGTGCGCATGCATGTGTATGTGTGTGCGTGTTCAATGTGTGTCGGCAATGGTATTTTGGATATGATACACATTGTTTGTCTTCTCCTCTGCAGGCGATCTGATTTCTTCACATTAATTGTAGTTGTGTAAGTGTTACCAGACTTAGCTCTCGAAAACAACGCGACCACAACTTATTTGAATACATAGAGCAACTCTGAATCGATTCAGTGCAGCAACCTTCTCTGAATAAACATGCAGGTTTATTTCGTTTTTGTTTTTGTTTTTTCTCAGGCATTGCTCTTTTTCAGTTCATCGAATATTCATTCTGTCCAATGTTACATCGAGTGTAGGATCCAGATATTGAGAAGGCAATCATTAAATTCAAACTTGTAAAAGAAAAACGAACATAATGAGATGTTTTCAATGAGATGTGCACCAAAGAAATTTTTCAGAAAAATATAAGTACCTGGTATCTATTTCTTCTAACGAAAACGCACGAGGCAACAATTTGTTACGTATTTTTAAATTCAAAATATCATATTGATTTATTTCGAAAACGTTATTTTTCAGAGACGAAGGAGTTATTACAAACAAACCACATACAATGATATTATTCTTTGTTGATAAAAATAGCGATGGAGCTAGATAACAATTCGCTAGACACATTCTTATGAACGTGTTTCGATTTTAAATAAAAATTTCAAACTATGCAATGAAATAGGATACCTTCATTATTCAACACATGATTTGGACTGTTGTTTTCATCTTTAATTTTTCTATCACAAAACCTTGGTATATATATATATATATATATATATATATATATATATATACATATATATATATATATAGATAGATAGATAGATAGATAGATAGATAGATAGATAGATGGACAGTGGGGAGAGAGACAATTTGGTAGTTCATACAATATGCTGTGAATACACTAGGCCTGTCACAAGTTGATAAGCTATTTTCCGAAATAAGTCTATCAAGAATGAAAAATCTTTATAAATGCCTTTCAATCACAATAGATAAAGCCTGAGTGCCTACAGTTGTGTGATGGTTAGCAAGCTTGTCTCTTAGACCATTTGCTAATGTAGTTCAATCAGCATTAGGTATTTCAATGTTGTAGCTTTGTACAAAGTCTAAATGAATGCTCGGTAAACTCACCATCAAAGTCAATAATTGAACAACCCTGGCGTCATACGGCTGGATGTGAAAGAACTATATAGATATATTTGCAAATCTCAGTTTTAAATATAAGAAGGTGTTAGAGAAAGACAATTATGCGGGAAAAAAAGAGAGATGTTACAGATCTTTTTCATGGGTCACCTTACAAGGATTATCAATTAGAGAATGACACATCCACAGTTTACAACTGAATGATACTTAGCAGTATTTTTAAAATATAAGAGATTTTCTTGTGTTATATTGCTAAATTCAAGAGATAGATTGATAGATTTTACAATTTGGACGATTAAAGTGCTTGTTACAGGGATATGAGAAATATTCCAAGAGAAAAGGGTCCCTGCACCTGGAAAACCAGCATTCAACATCATTATTTTTGCTCAAACACAGTGTACATGTACCATTGATAAACATGCTACTTTGTTTGTCAATGAGAGAATGTTAAATAGTTATATATTAGTAATATATCAGTCTGATGACCCGTGCAAAGTGATTTCAATTATTATTCATACCCGCTTGAAACTTTCATGTTACTAAATTAGTTCACCCCACGATGATTTAACCAAGCTATGTTTGGGTTTTGATCAAGGCATATATTTTTTTATATGTAATTGTTACGGAAATTAGAAGTTGATGCACACCTAAACTGCAGTGTATAAAATGACTCAAAGAATGGCACAGGATACAGTGAGAAACAGATTTCTCTTCATTCGATAAACATATAATATGGGTTCAATTTTGTAATATATGAGCCATACGATATCTTTTGAAGTAAACGATAAATTTCAAAGAAATTGAGTAGAAAAATTGGAGTTGAGCTACGAAAGAAGTCATCAAAATTTGTGGTTGATCAGTGAAATTCTCACAGATAAGTCATCGTAGCTATATATCCTTACCATATCTCCAAAAGAATTTGATTAGATTCTCTAAAAGGGTTGGTTGTAAAGTAAGAAACGATTTTTGGTTTTTTTGTACAATCATGTATTTACTCATGTTTGTTAAAGCAATATCTCCGAAAGTTCTCAAAAAATTCCAATGAAAGTTGGTGAAAATGTAGGGCATTGGATCGATTCTGGTGCGAATCCTGGAATTTTCACTAGGTTGAAAATATTCATAAGTTTCCTAGTTTTCAGTTACAACAAGGTTGTCTAAGTCTTAAGTGTGTACTCTCTACTTGCGTGATTTCAGATTCTATCATTTTCATCTGAACCTCTTGCAAAATTGATAATCAATCAAATATCTTATATACTTAAATGCAATTTTCACTTCGTGGAATTTGCAAAGTTTCTTTTAAATGGATGAAAACATTGTATTTCATGGAAAAATACGTTAACATTAAATAAAAAGTTATCTATATCAAGATAATGTGTTCACTAGCTGAGCTTGACGTAATCAGTCGAGTCCTCAACTTAACGTCTCCTTAATAAACTAGAATATGATATTATGTTGGCAATATACTTTTGCTATCGAGGTAAACATCAGGCTTGTTTGGTTATCCATACCCCAGATTTCCCGTGATAAGCTCGCAGATTTAGATGAGCTTTCATCACCTATAGATGAGGAACGCTGACAATAATACTTGACCCTTGAATCAAGTGGAAGGTCTCGGATACTTGCTGTAAATAATGTATTTTTCATTATATCTTGAGTAAAACGAAAAATCAGGTAATTTAGAAGTTCACTTAGGCGATCATTAAAATAACCAATTCGTCATTTATTCTAATATTTCTAAAAGAATTTTTATATTTTTTGGAAAATTTTCATTAAAAATCGCTCAAAGTCTGCTCCAAATATCCAGAGTAATTTTAGAGCTAAGTTTATGCAATTTTCTTGGAATTAAAATCAAAATTAAATCTTGAAATAACATTCGTAAAAGTTCCAAAAGACTTTGTGATCAGTCTCTTACTAAATAACTGTTGAAAGCCGATCTCTCACTTTATGTATAGAGATCAAAAACTGTCTGGAACCTTCTTTATGTACAGGAAAGTTTTTTGCTCTTCATACCGTTATATTCGGACGTGTTTAGGTGTTATGCATGCACAATATTGATCTTGTTCTGCTCTATATTTTCAGTTGTGAACGAAATCCCAAGTTGAAATGTTTGTGCGTGACAAATCAACAGGCACTGGCTTTTATACGGAGAAGTTCATGCATTTTGCCTACATTTACTCGGTAAATATGAAATTATAAGAAAAATATCAGATTTTCCATTATCAAGAAATGAGGATGTGTAGACTATATACATAGAGTCAGCCATTTGGGGGACCTCTTGACAGTGCAGACATATGCAATAAATATATCATTTGGTGCCTTCGAAGATGTCAAAATATTGTGGGCATTTTTATTGTTTCTTTCATATAATTGTTCGAACCTCTTCTAAGACTTGCTTCGTATTGCTCTTTTTGAAATTGCGAAATCAGTTTTATCGATTCTGAAAGTTTCTGAAACTTTTTTTTGGACTGACAGTCAGTTGTATATTTCTGTGTTACGATGGAATTATCTGAAAGAAATTCAACAATGACAATTGGTTATTGTTTTTATTCTTTTTTCAATCGTGTTCAGATGGAATTTTGTCTTTGCAAGGAAACTAAGAATGAAAAAAAAAGTTAGCTTTCCTTCAAAACAATACGGTGCGTACTGAATTCCTAATCAAACAATCCATTTTTTGACGGCATAAATGTAAACTTTGTGCGAAACTCTACTTTTATTATTTTTCATCGATTAGCGTCGTCTCAAATAACCTCCCTCGCTATTTCTATCGACTGCTCGGACATTTTTACTTGATTAAGGCGTTTGCGAAAAGGGATTCTGGCGCACCAAGGAAACTGCTTGCCAATCATCGGAATAGAAAGACATTTTTCCCGATAATAGAGCTCTTGCCCTTGTGGTTGGGATCTAAATGCAACTAAATAATTGCGACGTCTTTTATTATGAAGGGCTTACGTTGTGTACATTGACCGAGCAATCCATAAGAAAGAGAGAGAAAGCATCGAAAAACAATGTTTGTACTGTGCTGACATAACATTCATAAACCAGGTAGATTTTGTAGTCGTTTTTCTATTTTTTTGGGGGGGGGGTCGTTTTTTTCTTTGTTTTTAGGGTAGGTTGGGGGTTACGAGGTAGAATATTCAGCTTTATTGTTATGTCCTGCGGCGTCCATGTTGGATTTCATAACTTTTCGATCTGAATTTTAAAGATATTAATGTTACCTGGACGAAATTTTTAGACGATTGAAGGACAGATATGAACATCATCAATTGTTCTGTCACTCATTCTGTACGATGGATCCAGGAAAAAAAACACTACGATATTTTAAAGAATAACACTCAAATCCATCTGGAAATATTTGTGAAATCATATTTTTAGCAGTGTTAAATAATCAATGATACGAAGGGTTTAGTTCGTTTAAAAACAACATAACTTTTCGGTATATATTGCTTACTTTGACTTCACGCTACTGCCAAGCTGAAAACCCCAAGTTTACGAAGCTCTGCTTTCTCAAAATCGTCCTGTTTGATAAAATGTACTATTTGAATGCTTTTCCATGTTGCTTAGTAGTCGGTCTAATACAACAGGAAGTATAGTATCTCTTAATATTCCACTTGTTTAACTTGTTACTATCATGGATAAAAATGCAACATCTCTACTCATTGGGCTTTCCTAAACCCTATTTATTTGCCTTGGATGATTCAAATCTTTCTTATTCGAAAATTATTTTAGCTTCGACATCTCCTGCTGTTTTGTTGATCTGCAAGAGAATATAGTATTTTGATTTGGATATCTGCCAGTATCTCTTCTTACTTATTCATCTCTGTTTTATTGATGCCTCCTCCGCCATGGCCAGACTTTGATTACATATTATGATATATCATTATTACATTATTTTTGCTATTTTCACGGAGTCGTAAAACTGCAACTGAATCCCTCTACGACCTCACCGTATAATGAGCTGAGAATTGAGAATATGGATGTTTTTCTTAACGGTAAAACTGCGTCGTCCTGAATCTGTGAATAACGGATTAATAGGATGTTTTTTCTGTTCTATTGTATTCGTTTACGCATTTGAAGTATGGTGGCCCAAATTGTATGACATTCTATTCATTCCAAGTTATAAATCTCTATTTGAATTTTCGAATCAATAATCTCTGTAACCTTAGAAGTTTTTTTATTAGTTTTGTCTATAATACAAAAGAGTTTTCCGTATAAATTGTTGAATTATTCAGTTCTTATGATGTAGAATTATCAGTACTGTAGTTTTCTTCTTCCTTGAAATGGTATTCAAATTATGTTTGGATTATGACTATACGTCTGTCCAGATCACTTTTTGGCATGATTATTGAGTCACTGAATATTCTCATTCCCTGCATGAGTGTGTGAAAAGACAACAATCTGTTTGTCTAATCTTGCATTTGTACCGAGGATCCATCCGTGACCGTCTAGCTCCAGGGAACCCATTCTCCCAAGCAGCTTCTCCCATTGTTCTAGGAATAACCGTCCAGCTCCAGGGAAACTATTCTCCTAAGCAGATTTCCACTATTTCTCTAAGAGTGTTAATCTCCGATGCCTATGGCGTGCTAAAAGGCAAGATCTGCGATTCTTTTAGTTCAATCGCTGGTGTATATATATCGTCGATCATATTTCGACCTCAGTTTTCTTACAACCTTAATAGCCGGTTGTGATGGTGTCAACGATTCAATCGTAGAGATAGGACCATACAAAAAAAAAAAGTATTTCATGTCAGTTCCATTTCAAGCAAATAAAAATGAAATAAAAATGGCGTCCGTTTTGTATCATTCAAAAATGTTTGAAACATTTATTTTAGTGTGAAAGATGAGTACTCAATCTGTTTATAAAAACGCTCACCAAATAATTGTATTCACACAATATTTGAGTCATTAAACATTAGCGCTGAAGGTTGTGTAATAAACGTCATAATTCTTCTCAGACTCTGATATAGCTCAACATGTTCCAGTAATCTTTGCCGTAGTACCACCAGTATATAGCCAAATAATGCATTATTGATTGATAGAGCCTGTTTTCACATTTTGCATTATTTTAAAGAAAATTGAGATGTTTTTTTTTAATGTTGTTTTCTCCTCATGTTCGGATGTAAAACTATGACATATTGACGTATTTTTGATGAAGAAATATACGATGAAAGAAAACATTGAATCGGAAGAATTGCTAATAAATAGTTTTATATCAATATAAATTGTTTGCTTTGAAGTTTTGTCAAAAGTTGATCGCGAGTTTAGTAAATTGAAAATATTGTCTGACGAATGGATACGCAGGAAGAAAAAGGTTTTGCCAGTTTACTAGCAAGAGAAAAGGTCCTAAGAGGTGGGTAACGTTACTTATTCGAAAGTACAAAAAATTACTAGCAAATCTTTTTGGATATCACTCCTAGGAAAAAGTGTTGGTATACTTATCTTTTTTATGAACGAATCTATTTTATCTAATTGAATCAAATTAAAATTCTATTAAATTACAACTATTTATTTATTTTCATACATAATTTATGGTCATGTGACGCCGGACTATTCTGAAGCGTCTAAAACAGCATATTATTGAACGTTTCGATCTGCGATTAAAAATACAAATCGTCGACGCTCCACAAAAAAGACCTAATTCATACAGTTCGATTGGCAATAATTTTATTAGATCATTGCGCAACATAAGCTTAGTATTACTCTGAAAGGTACATACTTTCCCTCTCATACATGTTACATCAGGTTTCTTTTCCTTGACCTCTGCGCTGGACTGGTGACTTTCAAAATCTCTACTTTTTTCTCTCTCGATTAATGGCTCAACAAGCTAATAATGTTTATGCTCGGTTTGCAGTCAAAAAACCTTTGATTTTTTTAATATTTTGGATCGCTGGAAACTATAAAGTAACATTTTAATTCCTTATCTGTCAGTAAACCTTATTGCTCTGTGAAGCCTTCCCTTTACACAAATTGTCCAAGGGCACAAATTTTCGAACGCCATATGTGTTCATCAATTAATCGTATACTGATATATCGATGCTATTGAATTTTACTACGAGCTATTTTGAACATTGAATTCGTGACAAATGAGGAATCGTGAACAAAAAAAAAACAGAAACAAACTTATTTCCACCATTGATCCATGCAGTTTTAAATTTCGAGTTTCAAATCTCCATTAATATATAATTGAAGAAATATTCCCAACGAATTATGCAAAAGTCTTTCTCAATCTAGAAAACAAAAATGAATTCGCACATCGGTTTTTTGAAGGCTCCTGACTTTTATCGAGCGAACACTTTCCCCCTAGGAAGAACGATGCCAAATTTATTCTCATGTACAGAAGAAATGGAAAGAAAAATATTCTAACGCTATTCTAAATTGTTCCTCGGTTTATTCGTTGGCAACTGAAATAAGTACATTATGTCTTCTATTATGGATAAAATTCAATACTTCGTATTTTGGAGTCTTTCATAATTTACAATTTGAATAAAAATAATTCTGTTCATTTTTGTACGTACTCGTACACATGCACACAGAGATATGTACACATTCATGGACACATAAAAATACACCCAGACCCATGCACTCACGCATACTCATACATGTTAATAAAGGGTTATAAGCATATACGCATATAAATGCAAACTAAGACATAATAATTTAGTTCGGTACGAATTTAGAGAGTTGGAAAGAGTGAGAGGATAGATTTAGTCTTTCACTTTGGCTCACTCGATCTCTCGCCCTCTCTTTCTCTCCTCTCTCTCTCTCTCTATCTCTCTCTCTCTATCTATCTATCTATCTATCTATCTATCCCTTATATATATGTGTATGTGTGTGTGATTACTGGCCACGGAATGGAATATGTCTTTCATTAAGATGAAGAAACAAAAGCTGGAAAAGAATGAGAATCCCTTTCCTGTTTTCCCTCTTCTCAGTTTCATTCATCCCCTCTTCTTTCCTTCTTATTTCACTTCTTTTTTTTTCCTTTTATTTTCTCTTTTGTTTCATCCCTCCTTTTTTTCCTGTTTGCAGCCTCCCTTTTTTTTGTTTCTTTTTTCTTTCCTGCGTTATCATTCAGCCTTTTTTATTATTTTAGCTGAGAAAAAGACAAAAAAAAACAAAAAAGCAATTCTTATCGAACAACACATTTTAATTAATTAAACATTTCATCTTGGAAGAACATTTTAATCATAACGATTTTTCCACTTGTTTTCATGAGTGACCTGTTGTTATTTGGTCGCATAAATGTTAGTTGATGGAAAGGTTCCAATAAACATTTTTCAACGTAGACTGGACATCAATTTTTTTTTTTTTTTTGCCCTGAATGTATTTGTATCGGGTCATACAGTTACTAAACTCCCGATACTGTTATTTGAACCGGGACACCTGTATTTCACCCTGAGTCACTCACAACGACTTTGATCTTACTATTCCAACCAAACTCAGCAAGTCGTGGAGCACTCTTTCCGGACGTCAGGCAACTGCCGCCATCCATACACCTTGGTACTCAATGTGAGGTTGAACATCTATTTAATCACTGTCCCACCACAGCAGAATTTGACGCAAGGTCGGGCTTAACGTGGGAAGAAATAGGAGCAACCCTTCCAAAAATGGCTCCAGACGACGCAGCTACGATTGAAAAGCGCATCGTAATGGCTAGACAACGTTCGCCACGAAAGCGTCCACCAGGGGACCTGCTCCTTTAGCTGCAATGGAGCAGTACTGCCCCAGAGAAACAGAGACCCCGCAGCCGAGCTGAGTAATAACGGGAGAGCCCTAGGACGAGTCCAAAGGCCTCCTGATGCGCTTAGCAAACGCAGCCTCAGTAAAACCTCATTGGCTAACGCTTGCACCGGCGTACCCAGTCTTTGATACTAACCACACCGCAACCTCCGGCCCATTCGACAGGCAAGTGTCAGTACCGACTCCTCGGTCTATGCCGTGGAACAGATACTACACTTTGATCCCGAAGAAAAGGCCGAAAAAAAAGCAGCCCACGCATGCTATTCAATCACTGTCCCACCACAGCAATATTTGACACAAGGTCGGGCTCAACGTTGGAAGAAATAGGAGCAACCCTTCCAAAAATGGCTCCACTTAGATCCCGAACGATAGGCCAGAAAAAGGGCGGGCTGCGCATGCTTCTCTCATGCAAACGTTGCATGCTTCTCAGTTTGCAGGTCTGTTTCTTGATTAGGTTGCATGTTTAAGCTTCATAAGTGACTATTGGGAGATGCATTGGTTGTATACCTTTCTTTTTAGGATTATTGGGATCGACTTTGAGAGTAGTCTCTATTCAAAAATCACAATATAATTTTTCAAAAGAGAGAAGTTTCACTATTTTACATCTAGTCGATAAAAAAAGAATGATTATATAATTATGAATAATTGTTTAAGAAAAATATGTCATCCTCTTCACTCATAGAATGGGTTTTTGATAATGAAATGGGATACAAAAACCTTTTCAAAATACAGCCTGTTATTCCGTGCATAGAACTGTGAAATGGAAGGGGAATCCCTCCAAAATTGCAGATGAAAATCCAAAAAACTCCAGAAGGGATTCATTCAAACCAATGCATCCTCCTGATACTCGCCTATTGAGCTTGAATATGGAATCTAACTGAAAAACTGACCCTTAAACTGAGAATCATTTAATATTCTCAAGAGAAAACTATGCTCAACAAATCATGGAGAAATCATAAGAAAGAGTATATTAAGGGGAAAACAGGAGTCTGAGATATCATAGAATTCATGAGAAAACTTAAATGGCAATTGATTGGTTATGTTACAAGAATGGTAGACAACGATTAAACATCATAATTCACACCTTGGATCCTCAGAAATCACATCCAAAATTGGGGCCGACAAAATATAAGATGGTATCACAAAGTAAATAAGTTTAGAAGGTATTGGCCCCGTGACGCCCATCATAGAGATGTCTGGTGAATAGCAGAGAAGGTCTATATCCAACGATGGATGTTGAAAGGCTGATGATGACGCACGAAGAGAATCCGTAGAAACTAATGATGCTGATTGATACAGGCGTAAATGTTTATGTTCTTACAATATATGACAGGAGACAACTGGAACTTGATATCAGAGAAGCCTACAAACAGATTGTTTCTTATGGCTGTGGAGATATCTGAAAGAGCAGCGAGACGCATTGTTGAAACAAAACACTTTGATAGATACAGAAATCCACGGACAAAGCGATTGCGCTAATATACGAAGTACAACGAATACAATCCTAATTTGTGAAGCTGCAATTCCAATTATCGTATAGAATTGGACTAATGGTTGACAGAACGAAAATTTTATTCCGCAAACAGGGTTTGAATTCCGTTTCTGTATTAATACACTTGGCAAAGGAATTAATCCATCTATTCCGGTAGTTAGTTTTCACAATCACTCCCCGGTGTTTGAATTGAATAATCAAGAATTACGTTTCGAATGTTACTTGAGGAGATAGACACAGCAATGTAAGCCCCAATTACTCAGAGAAATACTATGAATTGACAACCATGGTATCAAGACGATCTACTGGGACTTTAGATGATTTGATCTGAAAATGATTCATGAAATGTTCAATAATTTCGCGTATTTCAAGAGTGGTGATGTCCATAACAAATCCAATAGAAATCCAAGGTATATGACACATTACTGGAAAGACTATCCCGAGCAGATTTCAATAAGAAAACAAGTGTCTTCCAATTCCATTACAGCACCGCTGCAAGTTTCTCTGGAAACGACGGCTAGCAGCCATCAAAATGCATCGAAACATGTACCAAGGATAATGAAAATTTCTAATATATACCACCTGCTTTTGTCTCAAATATTTTACTCTTCACCAACATGCTATCAAGAATAAAACCCTTTCATATCGGTTATTAAACTAAATTTAATAACATAAGAAAACATATGTAATTTTCTGTCTCATAAAAGCGGACGGGAAATTTCGAAGGGGGGAATTGTTACAAATATAAACCCAGAGTATGTGAGACCAAATGATTTGAAAAATTTGATTAACAATCTGATTTTTTTTATCAAACTGACAGCAGGGCAAAAAGCATCTTATTAATTGCAATATTTTCCATCCCCAACATTATGTTTTTTGAACGAACCTTCAAGTTTAAGGAATTAATCTCAAACTCAGCAGCCTGAGTGTCTGTGGTATATGACCCTTCGTTGAAGTCAAATTCTTTTACACTTGAGTACCGTTTATACTACTAGAAAATAACATCTAACGCCTGCAACCCCTCTTGCAGCAAATGGAACAGACTGTCGTGTACAACTATGAGAGACTCAATGAGAGTTGAAGATCTACTGAATATTCAGTTGTCTTTAGATCTAGATCTGTTCCAGATTTCAGTCTCTAAGTAAATTATCGGCCTTCCATTTCTGGTGTTCATTTACAAAGATTCACAATCATGCGATCTCTTTCAAGTATACAACGGGGGCCTTTGAAGAAGAAACCTGACTTGAACTAAGATTGAATTACTAACTACTGGCTCTGATAGTGTTCCCTAATCCTGACTGTTAAAATAGATCAAAGATTGTGAATCGATAAAATACACAGTATAATGAAAATTACGGAAAAATGATTAAATAAATATAGCATCTATGAAATATGCTCAAAAATCTTGTACACTCCTATTCGGGAAGACAAGAATAAAATGTTTAGAATGGATTACAACAATTTTAGATTATAAATTATTGGATGGCACTACTTTTCTCCTACTGAAATGAGGTTTATAACCTTCAGTGAGATTTTCACTAAGATTGAGAGTGGTGTGACGGGGCTGTCGGCATTGAGGCAGACAAAAATAAAAGAAAGTTACTATTGGCTCTCAAAACGATCAAAATATTTTCAAAAATAAATAAATTATAAAAGCTTCCTCGTTTTACGTCATTAAGTAAAGCTGTAGGACGTCTATGCTGTACTTTCTATGTATTTGCTCTTTGATATCTCCTTTCAATTCAAAGAACTTTTGAATCCAACCTAAATTATTACCTTCTAACTCATATTTCATGAGTTTATTGTTGTGAAATTCCGACGACTATTTTATGCACACTGCCTTCTTTCTTTACCAGTGATTTAATAGTCGTAAATAAATTGTAAATAGTGGCTTTAAAATCGCCAGTTGAAACTCGGCCAATGGGCCAATCGATATGTGTCTTAACCAATTTTAAAGACGACTGACTGACCTCGTATACGACTTGCATATTTCCTGCAGATATCACACACTATATATCATCAGTAAAAGCAATGTTCTTTACATTATCCACGCTAATAACAAATCTTCACTAAAAGTAAGGATATAATGCTCCCTCTCTTATGCAGTGAATGCTTTTGGTGTTTTATCTTTTAGTGAGAACACATTCAAAAATATTTTTTTGCTCCCCTGATACACTAAACATGAGATAAACCTTATTTATACGGATGCAAAATAACGTTGTTTGTATGCTGTGTTCAGCTACCGTATTTTACATCCGTATAAGCAAGTATTACCCAGAATGACTAGCTTCAGACAAAAGAGCATCATTGTCATCCATATACTAAAAAGAAAATATTTGCTGCATTAATTTGAAATATGGGATATTGATTGGGGAAAACCCTACGTTTCTATCTTCATTAGTTTCTGGGTTTATTAGGATTCAAACAACGGAATTAAGGAGATGGGTTGGATCACCCCTTTATATAAATGAATTTTCCAAAAACACATGATATCAAATAGTGAAAACTGCATGCTTCTATCTTTAATAAATTCCAAGATCATCGTCCTCTGTTTGAATCCTTGGAATTCGAAGAATATTTCCGAAACTCCATTTATCACATTATAATTTTGCATCTCAAATTGTAGTTGTTTGGTCGACCGAGGCGTTTGCTTTGTTTGTTTTGTTTTTTTTAATCTTTTCCATACGCCTCGATATTTTTTACACCCGTTCTAAAGAACAGTTGTTTCCGCAATGAAGAATTTCCAAGTTGAATTATGTGCTCGCTGAATATAGGTGCTAAAATATGCAGAAATTGGAGATAAAATCAGTTTTGTTAATTTTCAATAAATTTTTCCTGGGGCCTAGTAATCATAGAATATTCGGTTTTTCTCGGAGGTTTCTCACCTTTGTAGCCTTCTTTGTGAGAATTTGCTTATGAGTCAATGCTGTATTGATTCGATTTTAGTCAGGCCTTTTGGCTAGATCTTTGACCAAATATATGTGATAAGAGCATCTTTGCCTACAGCTCAGGCACAATTAATCAAAACATCTATTATTAGGCAGTATATTATGTGTTATGCATA
The DNA here is from genome assembly GCA_963457665.1 of Thysanoteuthis rhombus. NCBI lineage: Eukaryota > Metazoa > Mollusca > Cephalopoda > Oegopsida > Thysanoteuthidae > Thysanoteuthis > Thysanoteuthis major. Next base: position 47,573,355 of record OY735206.1, read on the forward strand.
ACTTTGCACAAATATTAATGTTCTTGTTTATAAAAATGTTAAATAATGTCATTAATAAAATGAATATTTTTTTAAATTCTACTACTGATTATATGAATAAATAATTGATGAATGCAAAATAGATTACAGTGAATTAGAACATTGATGAAGAAGGGAAACGAACAGATAAACATGTAGTGGAAATTTTGCCAAAGTGGCAGATTCCATGGATAAATGAGACAATATTTCCCATGATAATCATCTTAGACGTATATTATTTTAGATTGACTTTCAAAACAATATATCATAAAAACATCATTTGAATGTAACAAGGATAATCTAAAAATATGAACTTTGAAATTTATCATAGTTGCTACAAATTATATGTATGCAAATTTGCCAAATCAAACATTTTGATTTGAGCAATATATATATATATATATATATATATATATATATATATATATATATATATATACACACATACACACACATATATACATATACACATATACATACATTCACGAAAATAGTTCATAGACGTATTTCATATATTTCTGCGCTCAAACATTCTCAGCCTCTCCTTTTTCGTCTAGTCAGAACGTAACGGACAGGGAAGTCACTTTCTATATCATTTCAGCATCTCTTTGTGGTGGTTAAAGATTATATTGCGATCATTTTTGCATCACCACGTATAAAACAGGGGATGGAAAAAGATAATGCAGCATAATAAATCTTTGACTTTATCCAGGTTTGAGCTGCGAGCAAAAACGATAAGTTCAAAAATGTAACTGTCCCTCTCATTACAACTGGCAAAATCATCTGATATATAGCAAGAGATTATGTATTCAAACATCAGCTCAAAGTGACAGAATTTGGACCAAAGATTTCTAAGATTTGTACATACCTTTCCAATGTTAAATCTCTTCCTCATTTTTTTTAGCTAATATGCATTGGATAATTAATTGATTCATTAGCATCTTTTGATCGAATTATGTCAATTATGAAACTTACATTGAAATCACTTTTGCAATGTATTAGACACTTTTAGCATTCATTACATACACA